>JAPCYS010001951.1:0-78600 GCA_028641055.1 Alopecurus myosuroides | reverse complement strand
GGATAGCGTAGTAACACAGAACACGGATTTTACCCAGGTTCGGTACGTCGTGACAGTACGGCGTACCTACTCCTGCACTTCTCACTAATTGGGACTAAAGCCCGTATAACAGGGTTACAATGTGAGGGAATAGATCTAGCTACTCGACGAGGATGAACTTCCCGGCGAGTTGCGTAGAGCTTTAGCTTGTGTCTAACTTAACTTAGAACCTTGGAACTTATCAAACTTATGTAATCTATCTCCCGTCCGACTTTATATAATAGCCGGATTAGGGCTTACAGAACCAGAAACCTAGAAGACTACGTTTAACTTGTAACTTGGAAAGTAAGGAATCCGTCTTCTCCTCCAAGCCAGATCACGTGGGCCGTGATCCGGGTTCTTCTAGAATCCGGCTTCTGCGCGTCGGACTACTGGGCCGCCCAATGGACCTAAGCCCATTACCATGTAGGCCACCCTGGTAGTCCGGCTCTTTTGTCTACCATCTTCTATACCCCTATTCAGTATATATCCGACAGTAGCCCCCAGGAAGGATCAAAACTCTGAAACGCCGCCTTTCGTCAAATACATTTTGTCCGGGAAAAAGTTGATTCAGCAGTCTTGATTCTTTCTTCTTTCCTTTTGAAGGAGATGGTAACACAAAACTCGGAACTATGAAAATCCGGCTTTTCTTCTCGCGATCCTTCGCGGAAAAGGAACTCATGACATCAGCGCTTTAATCATGCTGACGCAAGCGCCGCTTGGTTTCACGCGGGAAACCCTGCAACGTATCTCTGACAGATTCTCACGGGAAACGAGGAGATAGCCATCATTCCTCTGTCGTTCCGTTTCCCGGATTTTCCGGCGAGCGACACGCGTCGAACATCCAACGGTCAAAAGAGCCGTTGGCACGTATCTAGAGGTTTTCAGGCTATAAATAGCCGTCCTCTTCGTCATCGGAAATCTTTCCTCACTCCCTCACTGCCCTCACCATTGTTGCGAACGCGAGCTTGAGAGCGAGAACAAGACCTTGCCCCGTCGAGCTCTTCGCACACCGGAGCGCACGCACATCACCAAGGAAGATGGCCTCTCCGTCGTCCTCACCGGCTCGCGCCTCCATCGACGAGCTTTTGGGCGACCTAGATCCACAGCTAGGGTCGCCCAAGCATGCCGGCGGCGGGCCGGAAAAGGCCACGGCATCCGCGGCGGGCGGAGGAAACGCTTCCGCCGCCGCGGACGTCGCGGGCCCAAGCGCCACAACAACTCCGCCGTTTGCTTCAGAACCGGCGGGGGTCAAGATTCACTCCCGTGGCACTGAGCGCTTCTCCACTGGAGCTGATGAAGAAGCAGAATTTGTCGGAAATTGGAATCAGAGTAATACTTCACTCGTCCTCCTTCATCGGATGTCAAGGGATAAATTAATAGTTAAAGGCAAATGGCGGATCTCGAAGGATGAGCCAGTGCCCAAGCCTAAGGAAGGAGAACGCGTCCTCCTTACCACTCATATCACGAGAGGTATGGGTTTTCCCCCCTCCGCCTTTTTCCTAGACGTCCTCAACTTTTATGATGTTCAACCACATAATATCTCTCCAAATTCCATCCTTCAATTAGCTAGTTTCCAAGCTCTTTTCGAAGGGTATCTTGGAATAATTCCCAATTTAGACTTATGGCATTATTGTTTTGAGGTAAAACATAACATTACAAACGGTGTTTCGCCCATCTGCGGGACCATATCTTTTACCCTCAGAAACTTTAGGGAAGAATGGTACCCAAAGATAAGAATGCCAAAACCTGACCAATCTTGGCTAGGTTCTTTCTTTTATCACCAAGACATTCCGTTCCCCAGCAAAGAAACCGGAATTCCTCCCTTTGTTAATTCTGCCGCTATTCCTCACGAGAATTGGACACTTGCAGTAACAGAGGATTTGCCTGAAAACCTGATGAAAATAAAGCGGCGCATTGCCAAACTTTCTTCTTCTCAACCACCTTTGGTTTGGAAGGATATCGTTTTATGCTGGTTTGGACGTCGCGTACAACCTTTATCCCTTCGTTCCCGACTTCTTTGCGAGTACACGGGACCGGAAGATAGCATGAGAGGCACCGATAGGTCCTTTAGCAAGAAGGATTTTATAGAACGCCTTCATCAGATAGTTGCCGCCGATAGCCAGATTGAGGAAAGTCTAGCCATTTATCATGCGGAAAATCTGGTTCCTAAGGTACTTTCCTTCCCTTGTTTCTGAGTTTCCTCAGATTGTCTTCTCTCTTCATTTTTTAACATACTGTTAATTCTTTCCTAGTTTGACGAACTTGGAGAAAATGATCTTGCTTCTGATGCTGAAATCAGCAAATTACATGCCGAGTTTTACAACAACCAAAAGCGCAAGAGGCAAACTACTATCAAAGAAGAATTTCCTTCTGCGGCTACGGGTAAAAGGGGGAAAACGAATATGCCAATGGGCGGAAATTTTCAATCACCTGTCAGAAACGAATTCATTCCTGCTCCAGATGATATCCGGGTGAAAGAAGAACCTTTCGACGACCTCGGATATATTCGTCCGGAAGCTAAGAAAATTTTTTGCTCCTGCGCCTCTGGTTCGCCCTTGGCCACAAAATGGATTAGTTATCCGCAACAATATCGCATTCTCGCCCCGCCAGGTCATACACGATGGCCTTCACCACGTTGGAATTCTTTTCATGGAATATGCCAGAGAATTCAAGGAGACCTTAGCTGATTTGCGAGAAATGAGCCAGGTAATACCTCTAGCCCCCAAGCATTAAGTTGAAAATCTAAATTCTTCTTAATGCTTCTTTGTATGCTTGTTCAAACTTAAGCATCTGGCTTTCATTTCCATGTTTCAGCATTCCGCAGATGCCATAAACTTGGAAGTTTTGAAAAAACTTAGCCTCAAAAGCAGAGAAGTAAAAACACTTCAATCTGTTATTGAGTCAAAAGCAACGAACTGGCGTCGTCTCAAAAGCAATTATCAAAAGCCACCGGTATTTTACTTCGTGTTTATTGATTTTTGCTGGAAAATCATTGCTAGATCTTGCCGCAATGTCGGATTATTTTGTCCCTGCTTTTCAGCTGCTTTAACCAAAGCCAAGAAGCTCACAGCAAACGCTGCTTATTTTTCTCAACTTCGTGAAGAAAACTCCAACCTTCAAAGAGAACTTTCAAAAGTTCGAGAAGAACTGGAAGCCAGTAATCTAGCCCTTGGGATTGCGCAATCCAAGGCTTCTTTGCAGGCAGCAGAAGATAAATCTATTATCAATGATTTAGAAAGTATGCTATTCCCTCGTATGAAAGAGGGCGATGAAATTGACGCGGTTCTTGGTAAGTTGACTTCTTTTACCAATTCTTTCATGTCATATTTCTTGTATTCTCTAATCTTTGCTTTTGTCAAAAAAGCAGGAAATTTTCCAGGAATTTCTCGGACTGAAAAGATCCGGGCCTTTGGGAAGATATGGAATTCAATCAGAAATGCAGGAATGCATTTAATTAATAAATTCCTGCCCACAAGTAGTATACAATCTTCAGAATTTTACCGACTTCCGGAAGCCATCATGGAGGTAGCAAATTCGAAGGAATCTTTCCTTCGCTCTGCTGCACGGGGTGGTGCGCGAATGGCACTTGGCCTCATGCGCTTACACTACCCTGATGCAAAATCCTGGCGTGTAGCATCCGGTATTCCTCAAGAATGTACAGAAGCACAAATAAATGCGATCTTTAATGAAGTTGAAGGCCACGCCACTCATATTGCCTCCATGGTGAATATCTCCATTACTTATCCGGAAGAAGAAGTGCCCGCAGCCCCGAGAATGATAGCAGTGATGAAGACTCAAAAGTTTAAGGGGGCGCACTTGACCTGGATGATGGATGTGTATAGTAGCTTTTTTACAATGTAATTCATATTGTAATGCTTCTATGTCATTTGTCGGAACAAGAACTCCGCCTTTTGCAATTTCAAGCTTCTTGCAAAGTTTTTCCGGGTTTGGCTGTTCCTTTATCTTCTAAGTAATCTGGCATCTGTGTTTTAACTGCTCTAGTGTTTAAAAATGGCTCAATTAGCAATATGTATCGTCATGTTGAGTAACTGGGGACGAACCAAACAGTTTTAAAAACTCAGAAACATGGATTATGCTAGAAGCATTTTTACTGACTAGTTTCAGTAACCCAACACATACACAATCAGATAAAACTTAGAGAAAACAAGGAACTATTTTGAAACTTGGGCACGCAGGCACAATCCGAGTTTCCTTTAACCTTGAACAGGCCGAATCATTCAGCTTTTAAACACCGAGCACGCAGGCACAATTCGGGTTAACATTGAGTATTTGTAAGATCATTGGGAAATAGATGAGGCGGAAATATTTTGTACGTATAATGAATCTGAATTCCGACAACTTTATTTCATGATCTCAAAGATGTTTACATAGAAATTGAACTAAGTATAGAAGGGACGTAATTGCTGGATACTCCAAGGCCTATTTGTCTCTCCTAGTTCATCATCTATTTTTCTCTTTCTTTTGCGATTCGGCTTCTCGGGGTCGTCCTCCGTATCTCGAATGTCAACAAGATAGTATGATCCATTCTTCATGGCTTTACTGATGACAAATGGTCCTTCCCATACTGGGGCTAATTTGTGCTTCCTTTTCTGCACCAATCTCAGCACTAAGTCACCTTCTTTAAAAGAACGATGCCTGATTTTCCGACTGTGATAACGCCGTAAACCTTGCTGGTAGATGGCGGATCTTTGAAGTACAAGTTCTCGTTCCTCTTCTAAGAGATCGACGGCATCCTGTCGTGCTTCCTCAGCATCCGAGTCTTCAAAATTCTGCACTCTTGGGCTATCATGGATCATATCCGTTGGAAGAATAGCTTCCGCACCGTAAACCAGGAAAAACGGGTTTGCTCGGTTGACCTATTTGGCGTCGTTCGAATACTCCACAACACGGAAGGTAGCTCTTCTACCCATGCTCCAGCTGCTCTATGGAGAGGAGTTTCGAGTCTTGGGCGTATTCCTTGCAGGATTGAACTGTTCATTCTTTCAACCTGTCCATTAGATTGCGGGTGTGCTACAGATGCAAGATCTAAGCGAATTCCCGTTTGTTGGCAGTATTTTGCCAACTCTCCAATGGAGAAATTTGTCCCGTTATCAGTTATTATGCTGTGGGGGACGCCATACCTCATTACTAAATCAATAATGAAATTTCTGGCAGTTGCGCCGTCCAGCTTTTTGATGGGTTTAGCCTCCACCCATTTGTGTACTTATCTACCGCTACGAGTAGATTTGTAAGTCCACCTCTTGCAGTTTTGAACGGTCCCATCATATCTAGCCCCCAGACCGCAAACGGCCATGTGATAGGGATAGTTTTAAGTGCTTGGGCCGGCAAATTGGTCTGCTTGGCGTAATATTGGCATCCTTCGCACGTATTCACTATGCGTTCGGCGTCTGTCTTGGCTGTTAGCCAGAAAAACCCCGCCCGGAATGCTTTTTTGACTATGCTTTTTGATTGAGCATGATGTCCGCAATCGCCGGCATGGATTTCTTCCAGTATTTCTCTTCCTTCTTCTGGTGAAATACACCGTTGAAAAATTCCGGAAGTACTGCTTATACAAGTGGTCGTTGATCACCACGTATCCTTTGCATCGACGCTGTATTTGCCTTTGCAAGACCTCGTCTGCTCCTTCCGGATACTCCTGATTGACTAAGAAGTTTAAGTACGGATTGTCCAATCCGGTTTAACGAGCATGACTTCAATTGTTTCAGATGCTAGAGGGTAATCAACGTCTCCACCTTTTATGGACGGTTCATGCAAATGCTGGACGAATACCCCTGGTGGTAAAGTTTTTACTCTCTCTGATCCCATGCGGGCTAACGCATCCGCGTTCCAATTTTCCTCCCTTTTTATGTGAAGGACTTCGAACCCGAAGAAGCAGATGGCAAACTCATCCACCGTTCTCCGATATTCAGCCATTATAGGGCTTTTCGCGTCCCAGGTTTGGTTGAGCTGATGCTGTACCAAATCCGAGTCTCCATAGCACAAGATGCGTTTTACCCCTATTTCTTTTGCAATATGCAAGCCATGAAGCAAAGCTTCGTATTCTGCCACATTATTACTGGCGTTGAAGTGTATTTGCAATACATACTCCATTGTGTCTCCCTTGGGGGATTTTAGAACTACGCCGGCTCCAGCTCCTTCCTTCATCTTGGATCCGTCAAAGTGCATGATCCAGTACTCGGATTCTGGCATCGGTGTATTTTCCATTGCTTCTGTCCAGTCGGCGACGAAATCTGCCAAAACCTGGGATTTTATTGCCGTCCTTGGCTGGTACTTAATGTCGAAAGCTGCCAGCTCGATGCCCCATTTAGCTACTCGGCCGGTTGCCTCCGCATTGTTTATAATATCCCCTAGTGGTGCTTTACATACCACTGTTATAGAATGTCCTTGGAAGTAATGGCGCAGCTTTCTGGATGCAAAAAATACGCCATATGCCAGTTTCTGATAGTGCGGGTATCTTTGTTTGGATTCGGAGAAAACTTCGCTTATGTAGTATACCGGATGTTGATCTGGTATGATTTGCTCTTCTTTTGTCCGTTCCACAACGATTACCGCGCTAATAACCCGATTAGTAGCCGTAAGGTATAGTAACATGGGTTCTTCGTCTTTGGGAGATGCCAAGATGGGAGCGTTCATCAAGGTTTCTTTTAACTGGGCCAACGCTGCATCGGCCTCTTCTGTCCATTCGAACTTGTCGGATTTCTTTAACAGTTTGTAGAGTGGTAAGGCTTTATCCCCCAGCCGACTAATAAATCTGCTGAGGCTGAAGCGGAACCCGTCAATCTTTGGACATCTTTTACACATGTAGGCTTTGAGATGTTCAAGATTGCCTTGATCTTTTCCGGGTTAACTTCTATTCCTCTGTGGGAAACGATGAAACCCAGAAGTTTTCCTGAGGGGACCCGAATACGCACTTAGATGGATTCAACTTCATCTTGTAAGTGCGCAAATTCTCGAAGGTTTCTCGCAAATCCTCAAGGAGTGTATCTTTTTCCTTGGTTACGACGGCAATATCGTCCACGCAAACATGGACATTTTTTCCAATCTGACTATGCAAACAACGTTGCATGCAACGCTTGTAGGTTGCACCTGCGTTCTTCAGGCCAAAGGCATGGTTACGTAGTAATACGTCCCATACGGGGTTATAAAAGAAGTCTTGATTTGATCTTCCTTTTTCATGCGTATTTGGTGGTACCCGGAGTATGCATCCAAAAGCATAAAGCTCGGAGCCTGCAGTGGCATCTATTATTTGATCGATTCGCAGTGCGAACCTATCTTTCGGACATAACTTGTTCAATCCTGTGTAATCTATACACATTCTGAGGGTAGTTGTGTCTTTCTTCGGTACTAATACCGGATTTGCGGACCAGTCAGTATGGATTACCTCCTTGATGAAATCCGCTGCTAAAAGCCGGATAATTTCCTTGCCAATAGCCTTCCGTCTTCTTCCGTCAAATCGACGGAGACCTTGTTTGACGGGTTTTGATCCAGGAATAATCTTGAGTTGGTGCTCAGCAAGCTCCCTGGGTACGCCTGGCATGTCAGCTGGACACCAGGCAAAAATCCCAGTTCTCACGGAGGAACTTGATGAGCTCGCCTTCCTATTTGTCGGTCATCCCAGTCCCTACAACGACGAATTTTGTCGGATCTTTGGGATCTAGGATTACCTGTCTTGTATTCTCGGACGCCTTGAAGCTATCTGTTGGCTTCCGAGTTTCTTTTCCTGCCGGCATTTCTTTCGGCGATACCTCCTTGGCTAACTCCTTCAGTTCTTCCTGAGCTATAACTCTTTGAGCGCAAAGGGCGTTTTGCTTCTCCAACTCGTTTGCCAGCTTGAAATCACCGGCAATGGTGATTACACCTCCTTTGGGTCCTGGCATCTTCAGCTTGTTGTAGATATAGCAAGATCTTGCCATAAATTTGGCGAAAGCCGGACGTCCGAGTATTGCGTGATACACGCTTTCGAACGGCACTACTTCGAAGGATACTTTTTCCTGCCGGAAGTGGTCTTTATCTCCGAAGGTGACATCTAGGGAAATTTCTCCTAGGGATCGTGCTTGCCTGCCAGGAACAATGCCGTGGAAGCGTATATTGCTGTAGTTGAGCTGGGACTCGGAGATCTTCAAGTGCTTCAGTGTATCCAGGTACATTATGTTGATGCTGGATCCTCCGTCCATCAGCACTCTTCTTAGCCTAGTGTTTTGAACAATAGGGCTTACAACAAGCTTGTGTGCCGGGTTCAGGGATATTTCCGGGATGATCTGACTGATCCCAGATTATCGGTGTGTTGGAATACTTCAAGAATTTTGGGGTTGCAGGAACAACCGCGTTTATTTCTCGGTGTCCTTTTGGCCACCTTTGCTGACGGGGTTGCTAGGAAAGTTAACATTGCTTCTCCGTCAACTCTCGGAAATTTGGGTTCGCCTTTTCGCTGATGTTCCTGGATTTTTTCATCAGTGTCCGATTCACTGTCTTCTTTTTCAGCTTCTGGCTTTTGTTTGGCAGGTTTCCTCTTGGAACCCTTCCCTTTATTTCCGGATCCTGCATTGCCTTTCATATGCTTGTTTAGCCGGCATTGCGCATCTGTATGGGTAGGTTTGCCAAATTGGGAGTGGTGGACGCAGGGTTCCGACTTAATTCTCTCCCATTCTTCGGGAGTATAATTGATTGGATCTGGACTGCGACCTTTCCACTTATTCCCTTTTTCTCCTCCAAAGGCTATGTTAACCTCCTTGGGCTTTGTTGTTGACTCCGGAGTTCCTTTTTTATCAGAACGGGGTGTTTTCTTGGCCAGTATCAGTGACTCAATATTGCCTCCTCTTGCTCTGATATCGTCTTCGGCTGCAGCATGCTCATTAGCGGTTGTAAGCATAGATCCGAGATCTTTGTGCTTTTTAGAACCAACCATGAACGGTACAAGTCCGGGTTTTAGGCCATTGACGAAAGCATGCATTGCTTGTACGTCAGTTACTCCAGAGCAACTATTCTTCATTGCAGTCCATCTGGAGATGAAATCCACGTATGGTTCGTCTTCAAATTGGTGCAACGGTTCAGCTGGTTGATGCTATTTGGGCGTTTGTATGTTCCCCGAAACTGCTGAGTAAATACTCTCGCCATATCATCCCAACTGTCGACAGTTCTTGATGGTAAACCATTGATCCAGTCTCTGGCTCCGTCTAGCAACATTAGGGGAAGAAACTTGACAGCTTCCAGGTCTGTCCCGTTGTTGATTTGGACGGCTGTGTATCTGAAAGCCAGGTATCCGGGTTTGTACTGCCGGTATATTTTTGGTAGGTTGGACCAACTTTGGCGAAGCCAGAATGCAGGGTTATCCTTCGGATCCTGTCAGTAAAACACTTAGGACCAAAGTATAGATCATCCTTTTCTGCTCTATCAATATGTGCAGAATATCTCCCGGCTGAATGGACAGAAGGGGATCTGCTCCTTTCTTTTCCATTGTTGCGCGGACGCGCTTTTCCAAGGTTATCTCTATCTCTTCCGTTGTCACGCCCCCTGGGATTAGGTGGAGTCCTGCTCCTGTACCTTTCCTTATCTTTAGGCGGTGTCCGAGATCTTTCACGTCTGTGAGGTGTATCATATCTTCCAGCTTTTTCAGCTGGGTTTCTCAGAGGTGGCATTATGTTGCCGTCATTCCGGTGTTTGTCTTCCCGATTGTGTGGTTTATATCCATCTTTCGGGAGATGAGGTCCAGTTCTAGACGCTGCGTCCCGGTTGTCGGGGTTTTTCTTGTCTTTTCTCGGATCCTCTTTTTTATCCGAATCTCCGGGTTCTTTCGGTCCAGGTGCTCCAGCAGCGCAAGTAACAGTTTTGCAGAGGGCGGAATTATCATGCAGCCTCCCTGATCGCTCTTGTCCTCGCTGCTGCTGCTGTAATGCTTTTCCTAGGAAAGCATACACCCCTTGGAGTTTTTCCCCGTTGGAGTACAGATCATTGTTCAGGATGGCGAACGCTGCTTCCGTTTTCAGCTGCGGTTTTGTATATTGGTTCGCCCTTGGCATCTTTGCCGTTTAACTGTTTTTGCCAAGATGGGTTATAAAACCTTTCTTTTGGCGGCAGTTCTTCCGGTTTTGCGATTCCGGGTAACCTAGTAGGTTTTAAGGCAGATCTATGCTTTCTCTCGTACTCCTCTATTTCTTCCTTCATGATTTTGATGTCATTATGGGTTTGTTGAAGGTGTTGCCGAGATCTAAGCAGATGTTGCTGTTGCCGTTGGAAAGCTTGTCTCCTGGCTTCCAGCATCTCAGGGGGTTCATTGGGTCCCACTGGAGTTTGTAATAGTTCTTGCTCTTCCAGTTCTGTCATTGGCGGAGCAGTGATTTCCTTAGATTTCTTTTCCGCGGGCTTTGTGCCACTAATATCTCCAACTTCCAGGTTTTCATCAGCGAGATCAACTGACTTTTTCTTCCGGAGTTTGTACTGGAGTTTTTTAGAAGCACGGTGCTTTTTCTTGGAAGAAGGAGGTTTTTTGACAGGTTCATCCTCTGTCATCTCCTTGACATTAGGGAATATCGGAGAAGTTTCTCCGTCTTCTCTCTCTTCCACTGGCGGAGGAGTTTTAGGGCTTTCCTGGCTGTCGGCACCCGTTGTATCGGCTGGTTTTGCCATTAGCACTTCATGGAATCCCTCTTGAAAGGACTTAACTTTTCTTACGAAGGCATCATCGTCTTCGTCTTCGGAGTCGAAGTTATCCGATCCGGTTTCCGACTCCAATCTCGCCTCTATGGCGGCAAGAACGGACTCTGTTTCCGAGTTCATCGTCTGGTTGACGGATGTCGGATCTTCCGTCTCTGTGACGGGTATTGGTTCTTCTGTCTCTATGACGGGTAGGTTGTTATCTGCCTCTTGCACGGGATTTCCGTCATCCGTGTTTTCAGCGATCTCGGATTGCACCATGCCGATAAAGTGCGTATCACTGTTTTGTCGGCGATCTGAGCAAAATCCGGCATCATAGTCGTCTTCGACTGGGTATAGGGCGGGTGGGAAATACTTGCTTCCACCGCAAAACCCCATTGCCTCCGCGGTTAATCCGATAAAGATGTTAGCAGATCCAATCGGTAAAACGCAGGCACTTACCAGGTGGTTTTGCGCCGGTATATAGGATCCGTTGTCGAGGAAGCGCCCGACGTCGTCGTCGAATTCCAAGCTTCCGACAGTGGTCGATCTTCCAATTCCGCCGAGTATCCCAGATCGGAATTTCACGCCTGACGTCGTTTGCCCCACGGTGGGCGCCAACTGTCGAGACATCGTAGTAGTTTTCATAGACTGGGGTGCCATGAGACTACGGTAGAGACGTGGGGTAACGGGATAGCGTAGTAACACAGAACACGGGATTTTACCCAGGTTCGGTACGTCGCGACAGTACGGCGTACCTACTCCTGCACTTCTCACTAATTGGGACTAAAGCCCGTATAACAGGGTTACAATGTGAGGGAATAGATCTAGCTACTCGACGAGGATGAACTTCCCGGCGAGTTGCGTAGAGCTTTAGCTTGTGTCTAACTTAACTTAGAACCTTGGAACTTATCAAACTTATGTAATCTATCTCCCGTCCGGCTTTATATAATAGCCGGATTAGGGCTTACAGAACCAGAAACCTAGAAGACTACGTTTAACTTGTAACTTGGAAAGTAAGGAATCCGTCTTCTCCTCCAAGCCAGATCACGTGGGCCGTGATCCGGGTTCTTCTAGAATCCGGCTTCTGCGCGTCGGACTACTGGGCCGCCCAATGGACCTAAGCCCATTACCATGTAGGCCACCCTGGTAGTCCGGCTCTTTTGTCTACCATCTTCTATACCCCTATTCAGTATATATCCGACAACCCCAATAACCTTTATATGCTCATTGTCTCATTCATCTTATACAAGTGAGCATATGAAATCTCAACACATCAATGAACTATTAGATACTTTTATTCAAATCATCATTCCACAACTAAAGTATCTCTGGATACAACTAAGTAATAACAAAAAGTTATAACCTGTATTAGAGGAATTTAATGGAAAGCTAAGTAAAACTAATCATGTATGAAACAAGTACCTATCCTATGGAAAACAAAATAAGGAGTATATGAATCAAGAATAAAAGTTGAACTAACTCTTAACCTAGATCTTATTACTTTGTCTAGATCATTTCTATCTGATTATCTCCCAATCTTCTCTAAGTCATTCTGCAAGGGAAGCAACCACAAGAACAGAGAAACTACCACAAGAAGATCTTCAGAAGGATTCTTTGAAGGATTCTAGAAGTGCTATTTCAATTTATCATAAGAGTATTTGGCAACTCTTATATCCTGATATGATCCTATTAACTCTCTTAAAATAGGGTGATACTCCAATGTTAGTGTTATATAGAAGTAGTTTGGTAACAAGATTGTACACCTTGTTAACAGATCACTTTTGTATACTCAAACAATTGAGTGTCATACACAAACAAACATAAGATCATATAACCTAGTACATCTCCTCCAATTGTATATGAGTAGTAATTTGGAGGCAAGTCTGGCCCACTTGTTAACAAATTATTCTTGTATGCATATGGCAACTGGATGTTACAAAATTAACTCACATTCTTTTACAATTATCTAAGTAAAATCCTTGCTTGGAGTAAATGGATGTTTTCACCATAATGGTGAGATAGTTGAAGTTGGAAACCAAGAGAGGAACCTACCTGCAATGGACAAAGGTGATAACAGAAGACTAGTGACAACCAGTGACAAGAATATCAAGCAACATGAGTCAACAAGGAGAAACACTAGTTTAGCAAGGAAGCCTAGCATAAGAAATTCTCAAGTGAAATGTTCAGTGATATTAAAGAAACTATAACCCAATGCCTTGTTAAGACTCATCATAGATGAGAAACAAATAACAATCACTTTAAAGGAAACAATTGGCAAGAGAGAAAATAGCAACACTGCCTCAGTAAGGGAGTATAAGAAATTATCCAGTGAATCCTTAGGATTTCTTAGGGAACCATTAACCTTTGTCAAACCCATTAGAGATGAGGAACTCATAATGATATCTTTAATGAAAATAATTATCAAGTATAAAATGATAACCAACCATTGCATCCACATGTCTTATGATATGTGGAGGGTAATGGAAACAAGTTTTAACACCTTGTTTTCCAGATCAACCTCATCCATAAGACCAATGTATAATAACAAAATCCATCCATACATAATCATACAATTTATTACATGTTATAAAATCAACAAAGGATAATATCCATAGTGGAACCTATGTTGAAAACAAGTAAATAATATTCCACCACCACACATTTTTCCATTTGATCAAGTACTAAAAAAAAACAAGCAACCTTTTCTTACACACACTTAAGTTGGGTGTCAACCAAAACTGTATAAGAGTTACCACTATGAAAATAACAGAGCCTCATAAGAGAAAACAAGTTCATGACCTAATAAAAATAATTTGGTATGTCATGGAATACTATCCTCTATTAAGTGATTTTCATTTCAATACACAGAAACAATACCAAATAATGTTACCCGGTTATTTTCTAAAAAAGAATTTGTATCTAAAATGGTCCAATTAGAACACACCACTTGGTGAACCACATGTGTGTTGTGTGAATATAATATTCATGCCTAAAGTAAATTTTGAGACATTTAACAAATTAAATAGAGTGAAAACAACAAAATCACTTAATCTAGCATCTTAAATAAAAAATACATTGATTCTTCAAATTCACCAAAAGAAAACATGGTGAGATGTGGAATTTGATGAGGAATTCAAAGATAATTTTTATTAATTTTTCTGCTTACAAATTGGCCCTGAAAACAAATGTTTTTGTTCAGTTTATAGGACAAAAGGACTAAGTTGTGAAATCTGGAAAATATAGGGGGTTACTGAAAATCGCCTTTTCTTTTTCCCTTTCTTCTTCCTCTGCCAGAAGGCAGAGGAGATCGACACCGTGGCCATGTCGTTGCCACGACCTGCTGCCGCCTCCTCTCGCGGATAAGAAGGAGTGAGGCCGTGCCTCACTTGGTCTCTCTCTCCCTCACTCGCTCACTCCTCGCCCAGTCCCTTCTCTCTCTCTGTAACTGAATCCGGAAACGAAACCCTAACCTGAGACCGGCCGCCGCAAATCGCAGTCGACTCCGGCCTCTCTGGAGCAAGCTGTGACCACCATGAGCTCCGCCTTGTCGTCCTCGACTCCTCCACTGAGCGCCGTTTGCTGGGAAGCCCGGTAGGGGAAGAATCGGAGCATCTTCTCCAATTCCGGCCGCCGTAGAGAAAAGCTCACCGCCGGTGATTGGGACTTCTCCGAGCTTCACCAACACCTCCACGAGCTTCACGGTGAGGAGAGGAATCTCTGAGTATGTTTGGTTCGAATTATTGCGCCTAGAATCGACGTATCCCCGAGCACCACCGCCGGATGCCGCGCCGGTGATCGCCGGCACTACTCCGGTGACCTTATGGTCCAATAGCCGCTACCCCTAGGTTCCTTGAGCCACTCTCCATCTCGTGGTAGTCTCCAATTGAATCAATTCGAAGCAAATCCATCGATTGAGGATCATCAGGGATGGATTGCTCTGTGATGACGTAGCCATGACACCATCATGATGTCATAAGCCGATTTCTATTCTTTTTTGAAATAAAACCGAATATGACAGGTAGGACCCACCTGTCAATTCAAATAATAACAGATTATAATTAAAATTTAATAAATCAATAACTTTAATTTCATAAATCTGAAAATTATAAATAATATATCATATTAATCAGAAAACTAAAATCTATTTGATTATGACATTTTCAAATGAATTTGATAAAGTTTAAAATTAAATATTTTCCTTAATTAAATAAATCATTTAAAATAAAGAAAAATAATAAATAATTCATAAAATCAGAAAAATACAAGTTATATACCAAAATGCTCCAAATGACTTATACAACTCATCTATGATGTTTACAAAGTCATTTGACCAAGTTTTAATGTGTGCAATGCTTTGCCTAGTCATTAAATTCATTTAAACTTAATAAAATAATAGCTTATTCAAATATTTTCATAAAACATCAATTGATATACCAAATCAAAGAGAACCAAATTTCCAACTCTAATATGTCAATTGTAAAACATTTTACTTACCTTCTAAACTTGCTTTTATAAGTATATTGAAAGTCTATTAATGTCTATTAAAAAACCAGAGATGAATCTCACATCATTATTTTCCTTATTAAATGAAAATCTCATGTATACACACCTACTAAACCTATCATCACAAATCTTTAGCAGGTATTGTGATGATAGAGTTAGTTGTATCATTTGATCACTCTCATTTAAACTCTTTATTAAACAGCTCCATTTATTTCAACAACATAAAAGAATATGTGTGTTATCTTTCCAACAGTTGTTTTCCATGTGTTCGTGTTTTGTTATCCAACCAAGTCATCAACACTTCTACTTAAACATAATAACCATTGTTTGCTAAATAAAAGTGAAACACATGTAAATCTAAAAAGAAGTAATAACCACATCACCTCAAGTAATGAAACAATTCACCTAAAACAAGTGTGATTGAGGTATCGTATCAAACGTGGCTTACACTTGTAAGCTGGGGTATTTTCCAGGGTGTTTCACGATGCATCTCATTACTATGCATGTATCATCCTTGCCAGTGTTTTCTGTAGTCCTTACCGGGACTACTTTGCTATCTTTCAGATGTTTGGATTTCTCTACGCGACCTCGAACCCCGAAGACCTGGATTATTATTATGGTTATTTCAAATCTCAGGCAAGTTCATCACTTGTTCATATCCTTTGCAGTACTTCATAACAAACTAATTGCAAAAACCCTATCGTCTTATCACCTACTCTCAAAAGAATGCATGATCCTATTTTTATAATAATATGACTAATTGAATGACTGCCCGAGTGGTAGTGTTCTGTTTGGTGGGCGGATGGAACCATGGTAAGATGAATAGGTCAAAGGAAGGTTCCATCTGCACGGGAACGTATTACCTAGGAACTAATCACAAATGCCGTCAGAACTCGGTGCGCCGTAAATACCGCGTTAACCATGGGTCTTCTATGGGGGGAGTAAGTCAGCCGTGATACTTCTCTCGTTCGCATGTCAACGGACTAACAGAGACGTACGCTGTAGGTCTTGCGAGACTACATGCACATGGGTGGGAGCCCTTACGTCCCACGGGCTCTGGGGTCTATGAGTGTCTGCCAGGGGCGCGTAGATCTCCATCGTGAGGGGTGGAATCAGGCGTTCAACCTGCTGGCAGAAATGGGTGGGCATGCGTTGTGCGGAGAAGCACGGTTTGGCTTGGACCAACTACCGGGCCCCACACCTGAGTGGGAGTGGACAGGATCTCGAGCCTGGTTGTGCAACATGGTCTTGGTCGTCCATGGGTAAAGTAACGCACCTCTGCAGAGTGTAAAAGGATGTGACATGTTACCCCCTGTTCCGGGAAGGAACTGCGAACGCTACAGGAAAGGCAACTCCATGAAGTTCTAGCCCTGTGATGGTCTGGCGGGCATAGTTTTCAGAAGTAAAAGCAACCTCTTGAAGAAAGTTTTACAAAACCTTGCATTAGCTTATGACTCTTTCAAGTCTAAAGCTGTAGTTAGTGCATCAAACCACCCACTATATATCATGAACTTGCTGGGTAACGCTCGTTACTCATTCTATCCCGTTTGACCCCCCTGCTTAGAGTTGAAGCCCTATTGAAGTCGTCATCGAGAAGCCATCGCTGCCTAAAGAAGCTGCGTGGAATGATTTACTACTTAGTCGATAAAGTATCATCATCAACAACACTGGTGGAGGACAAGATATCAAGGTGTAGGTAGAGTCCATTCTTGGTTTTAGCATTTACAAGCCATAGATTAGGGCTGACATCAGCCGTAGTGGATTAGTTCTGAGCTAGAGTTCTTCTCCGGCTCGGAGCTTTGAATTGCTTCTTCTGATGTTTCTTTTGCAGGAGATCTTCTTGATTCATTAAGGAGATTCTCAAGATTTTGTAATGAGGTTTGTATCCTATAGCTTTGCTTGGACCCGCTGTGTTTCTGTTGTACCACTCTGAGAGATGTAATATTCACGGATAAGTCCTTCTGTGAGTATTATGTCACTGACTTGCGCACTACACATGCAGTGGTGTGCTGGGTCACCACAAGTATCATGGCCAACAGAGATGATTCTGAATCTTCTAAGGAGGAGCTCTCCAAAATGGCCAAGACTATAGCTAACCTAGAGACAATGGTTGTAACCATTCAAACCCAATTGTCCAAGGTTAGCACCAGTGTTGGTTCAGAGGTTTCCTCCATTAACAGGATGTTGGAGAACATGATGGGTAAACCTAAGGGGCACGTGAATTCTCCCCATGTCTCCGACGATAATGAAATCGAAGATAACATTGCCAAAGCCAAGGCAAAAGCCGCACAAAAGTCTAAGGCAAAGGAGAATTACGGAGGCTCCAAGTCTCAAACGGCTAATGGTTCGGGGTCCAACTCAACAGTTCCACCACCTCAAAATTATGACTCCATCCATCCAATTGTTTCAATGCCACACATTCTTAATGTTGGACTTCCTCCAATGCTTAACACTAATGAATTCTCTTCTTGGAAGTTTGAAATGGAGTCACATATTTCCGGCTCGTGCACCGCCTTGTGGAGGAGTGTGGTCCATGGGTTTCATCCCCATGACCCAAGCAACTTGACCCCTAGGGAGGATGTGGAATCTCAACTCAACAAGACCGCCCTTGTCATCATTCAAAAGGCTCTTCCAAGGGAGCATCTCACTCACATTCGTGGTTGCAAGACCGCCAAGGAAGCTTGGGACAAGCTTGACACCTTGTTTCAAGGGAATGCTAGCATCCAATCATCCAAATATGATATGGCCATTGACAAGTCCGAGAACTTTGTTATGCAAGAGGATGAGTCCCCCGAGGAGCTATATAGAAGAGTTGTCACCCTTGCCAATCAATTGAGGGACTTTGGAAAAGAAGAGATCTCCGATGAGCGGATAAAGAGGAAGTTCATCAAATCAATTACACCCTTCGAGAAGAACCTCTCCACTAGCATACGGACAAGAGCATACTACAATTCCCTCAAATCCATTGGTTTTCTTAGCGAGTTCATCGCCATATCCCTATCGCACAAGAGTGCGGATGATGCTCTCGCTCGCTCTAGAGGAATGGGAAAGTCACCCAATCTAGATTTGAAGTCAAAGTCAGTTGCTCGAGTCAAAGAAGTTGAAGAGGAGAATGATGACGAGGAAGACTATGACACTTACACCAGCGCTTACAAGTGCATTGCCCTTGCCATGCACGGATATTGGAAGAGATGGGAAGATCACAAGGCCAGCTCTCCAAGACCTCCTCGAAACAAGAACTACAACAAGAAGGGGGAGGAACCAAGGACATGCTACAATTGTGGAAGTGCAAACCATTTGTGAAGGAGTGCCCTTTTGAGCCAAGAGAATAAAACGAGGGCAAGCTTACTCGCAAAAACAAGGCCAAGGCTCCACAAAACAAGAACTTTGCTAGAAGAGTGCCAAGGGCTCTTTATGTTCATGAAGGGGTGGTGTTGGAAACCTATATCTCCGGAGATGAAGGAGAATATGAAGTGGTAGGTGTAGCCCATGTTGCCATAGCTACCGCCTCATCTCCATCGGTCTCTCTATTTGAGTCCCGCAATAAGATTGCGGCTATCCGACCTACATGTCTTATGGAAAAAGCCACTTAGGTATGCTCTCCCAACTCCAAAACCATTGTCACTAACCCTCCTTCATTATTGGATTGTGTTGAACATGCTTGTGAGGAGGATAGTGAGGCAAAGGAACTAAGCATTTGGTTAGCAAGCCTCAGAGGTGAGACTAAAGAGAAAGTGAATGCCCTTTTGCGGCAACTTGATGATGCTAACTCTCTTGTAGATGAAAAGGAAGAAATTATCATGACCTTGGAAAGCCATGGAGGTCCTTGCAATGATAAAGACCTTGAAAAGGCTCTTGAAAATGAGCGTACCATTAGTGCCTCTCTTGAGAAAAAATTATCTAGTCTTGAAGAGACTTTTGCTATGAGTGTCTATAAGCTTAGGAAGGATAATGAACAATCTATTGCTCTTGTTAAAACACTTGAAAATGAAGATTTGAAGCTAGGAATTGCTCACGAGGAACTTGTTGCACGTCATGAAAAACTAGAAAAGGAGTTCGCATCTCTTAAAGGAATTCATGACAAGCTAACCAAATCTCGTGACAATCTCCTAGCTCAACAATCAAATAAGCAAGACATGTCCTCTTCATCTACTATCATTGGTATTTTTCCTATCAATTCTTGTGGTGAAAATAATCTTGTAGGAAGTGAGAAGAATCTCAATGAGGTGGCTCCTCAAAGAGTCAAGAATTGAAAGGAGGGACTTGGCTATGTAGCTAAGTCAAGGAAGAAGTACAAGAAGAACAAGAAGAAGCTCACCTCTTTCTCACAAGAAGCAAAATTTGTGAAACATGGAGAGGTGATCAAAGATAAGGAAACCAACACCATTGTGGGTGGTGAGACCTCTAGGGGGAGCACCACTCATAATGACTTTGCTGGCAAATATAACCCATCTTATGTTCTTATGAAATATAGAGATGGTCATGTGTATGCTAAATATGTTGGTACTTCTTATCGTAATGACTATCATTGGACTATTTGGGTTCCAAAGACCCTTCTTGCTAACAAAAGAGGACCCATTCAACGATGGGTACCTAAATCAAGACACTAATCTATTGTAGGGAAGTGCTTCTGGGCCGGGAAAATGGACGGTGGATAGTGGTGCATCCCAACATATGACCGGAAGCAAGGACGCAATGGGTGATCTTAATCCTCCATCACCTCATCTCAGTTGCGTCACTATTGGTGATAACTCCGAGCTAAAGGTATTGGGACGAGGCAAGGTAGCCATCTCAAATGATTTATCAATTGAGAATGTTCTCCTAGTCGAGTCCCTTTGTTACAATCTCATGTCAGTACTTCAACTTTCAACTTGTGGTTTTACCTCGTTCTTTAATAAAGAGAATGTGATTGTCACTTGGGAGACGACTCTTAAAGTAGCCTTTGTTGGGCATGTCGAGAATGGCATGTATGTATTGGACTTCTCTAAAGGAGACACGTGTGCCACTAGATGCCTAATGGCTAAAGTTGATGTGGGTAGGCTATGACATCGCAGATTAGCTCACACCAATATGAGGACATTGCATGACCTTCAAAGTGGCAATCATGTTCTAGGACTAACAAATGCTAAGTTTGCCAAAGATCGTGTGTGTAGCTCTTGCGTTCTTGGAAAGCAACATGGAGTATCTCACCCCACCAAGACCACCATCACCACCTCAAGAATCCTCAAGCTCATTCACTTGGACCTTTTTGGTCCACTATCATATGATAGTCTTGGAGGCAAGAAGTATTGCTTGATGATTGTGGATGACTATTCAAGATATTGTTGGGTGTATTTCTTCAAGAGGAAGAGTGATACTCAAAAGATAGTCATCGAGTTCATGACTTCGGTAGAGCACCAACACAGTACGAGCATCATGGCTATCCGGAGTGATAATGGCTCCGAATTCAAGAACTACACAGGGGAGGGATTTTTTAGCGAAGAGGGTATTGCTCATCAATATTCCACTCCCTATACCCCTCAACAAAACGGTATGGCGGAGAGGAAGAACCAGACACTAATGGATGCAGCAAGGACCATGGTTGCGGAATTCTCTTCTCCATACAATTTTTTGTCCGAGGCCGTCTCCACCGCTTGCCATGCTAGAAACCGGCTGTATCTCCTCAAGAACTTGAACATGACTCCTTATGAGATCCTCACGGGCAAGAAGCCAAATGTATCATACTTCAAGGTCTTTGGTTGCAAGTGCTTCATTCGTAAGAGAGGTAAACGCTTGTCAAAATTCGAGACCAAATCATATGAGGGCATCTTTGTTGGTTATGCCACAAACGCTCACGCCTATAGAGTCTACAACAAGTCCACCGGACAAGTTGAAGAAGCTATACACGTGGTGTTTGATGAGGATAATGGGTCCCAAGGGGGTCATATAGATCATGGTGTTGTAGGAGATGCAATTCCTCCCATCGTCATAAGAAGAATGGGGATTGGTGAAATAATCCCCATTGAGGGTTACCGGATGACGGAGGGAGAAGGAATATTCTCTACTCAAGTGGAGCCATTGACTACACCCATTGATACACAAGCTACTCAACAAGATTCACCAAGACCTCAAGCTACAAATCAAGGCCAAGCTAATGATCAAGATCACTCCATCGATCAAGGCCAAGCTAACAATCAAGGCCAAGCTCATAATCAAGGCCAAGCTCACAATGAAGGACAAGGACAAGACACTCATGTTGGTGATAGAACCCAACACATAAGAGATCCATCTCCCGTTGATGAACAAGATCAAGGGCAAGATGGACATGACTCCGATGATTAAGGTGATGCTCAAGCCATATCCAAGGAGACTTTGGAGGAGATTCTAGCGCTTAGGGCAAAGAGAAGGCTAGAAAATATTGCGCGTGCCGGTCACACGGAGGACATGATTCTTTTACAAGTTCGTGGAAGGTTAGTAAAGAGGAGGCAATAGGCGGATTTTAGCAAGGTGCATTCTTTTGTCTCTCACATTGAGCCCAAGAAGGTCTATGAAGCGCTTGAAGATCAAGATTGGCTTGAAGCTATGCATGATGAACTCAACAACTTCGAGCGCAATAAAGTGTGGAAGTTAGTGCCAAGATCCAAGGATTTCAACAACGTCATCGGCACCAAATGGGTATTCAAGAACAAGCAAGATAAAGGTGACATCGTCATTCACAACAAGGCGAGATTGGTGGCTCAAGTCTTTTCTCAAGTCGAAGGTGTCGATTTCGGTGAAACTTTCGCTCCCATAGCTCATATTGAATCTATTTGCATCTTGCTTGCCTATTCTTCTCATCATAATTTCAAACTACAACAAATGGATGTTAAAATTCCTTTCCTAAATGGTCCTATTAATGAGTTGGTTTATGTCAAACAACCTACGGGTTTCAAGGATCCCAACCACCCCAATTATGTCTACAAACTTGATAAGGCTCTCTATGGACTTAAACAAGCTCCATGTGCATGGTACGAGTACCTTAAAGAGTTTCTAGTGGATAGTGGGTTCAATGTTGGTTTAATCGATCCCACCCCTTTTACCAAGAAGGTTGAGGTGACTTGTTCATATGCCAACTCTATGTGGATGATATCATCTTTGGTTCTACTAACACTAAATTCAATGATGAGTTTTGCAAGCTTATGACGGATAAATTCGAGATGTCTATGATGGGCGAGTTGGAGTATTTTCTTGGCTTTGAGATCAAGTAACACCCCGAAGGCACTTTCATCAAGCAAGCCAAGTATACACAGGATATGCTCAGATGATTCAACATGCATGACGCCAAGCCTATGAAAACCCCCATGTCAACGACTCTTGACTTGAAACCCGACCCAAATGGTAAAGAGGTAGATCAAAAGGTATACCGCTCCATGATTGTCTCTTTTCTCTACCTTTGTGCATCTAGACCCGATATTATGTATAGTGTAGGTAAATGTGCAAGGTTTCAAGCCTCTCTGAGGCAAAGTCATTTTGAAGCTGTTAAACGTATATTTCGCTATTTAGTTCATACCCCAAATTTGGTCTTTGGTATCCCAAGGGTTCAAGCTTTCAGATCATCGGGTACTCGGATGCGGATTATGCGAGAGAGAAGACGGATAGGAAGTCTACATCCGGGGGTTGCCAATTTGTTGATCGCTCTTTGGTATGTTGGTATTCCAAGAAGCAAAATGGCATCACCCTCTACACCACTGAGGCCGAGTACATCTCCGCGGCAAGTTGTTTTGCTCAATTTCTATGGATGCGCCAAACTTTGCGAGATTATGGTATCGACTTCGACAAAGTCCCTCTCTTGTGCGACAACGAGAGTGCCCTCAAGATCGCCTACAATCATGTTCTTCACTCCAAGACGAATCACATTGAGATTCGACATCATTTCATTCGGTATCATGTTGAGAAGGGCGATATTGATCTCTCTTATGTGCCAACCAAGGATCAACTTGCAGATATCTTCACGAAGGCTCTTGATGAACCAAGATTTTGGGGTTTCAGGAATGAACTAAATGTCATCGATGCGTCTAACTTCACTTGAAACCTTGCATAGATACCTTCACTACACATGCTATCTAGGTTTGTATGTAGGCATGGACATAGGGGGAGCGTACTTCCACTCATGAACCAACACACATCCTATCATGCACAAATCGATCAAAACTTCATGCACATCTATTCATTTTGTGACTTATTTTGCTTCAACGTGAGTCATGCTTTTGGGCCCAAGATATATCTTCACGGATCCTTGGCATATACTCAAGCACGATGGCTCCGGCCACCAACATTTTTCTCTTCGGCGTGTTGTTTGTCTTTTTCGCTCCTGTTTTCTCGTTTTTGTGTTTTAATCTCTACTGTTGTCGTTTTTGTTTTTCTCGTTTTTGGTGGCTCATGTCTTGTTCCTTCTTTGAAAAAATCTGTGTGTGGGGACCCCGGAAATTCCGGGCTAGGGCACGGAAATTTCCGGCCACCTGATACTTGTCCTGAAAATTCCCCCATTTCCCCGTGCCCGCTCTCTGGACACGGCCGGAAATTTGGGCGGAATTTTCTGGGCCAAATATCCGGGGGCCAGAATATTCTGTGCCATGGCCCCGTAAATTTCTGGTGTTCGAGATTTTCCCAGAAATTCATCCCCGCTCCGTTGTGCCCCCTCTCTGGAGTCACACCGGATTTTTGGGGCGGAATTTCCGGCCAAATCTTCGGCCCCGGAAATTTCCGGCCTACCCACTGGAATATTCCGGGGTAAGCAGTTGGAGCCTATAAATAGGCGACGGGAGGGGCTCTCTCAGCTCTTTTCCCCTCCTATCGCATGCTATCTCCTCTCCCCAGCTGCAGCCGCCACCATAGGGATCCCCGGGAGGCTCCGTCGCCTCCCCTCCTCGTCTTCTGGCTTCTCTTTGTGGGTCAAGAGACTACACGTCCGTGCCCATCCCATGGATCCCGGTATGTGCCAAGTTTTGTCTGTGATCTAGGGTTTCCGGTTGATTTGATCTCTCATGTTCTTAGGGTTCGATCTCCCACAATCATGATTTTCTTCCAGTATTTCACCACTGTACCACCCTGTGAACCCTATATCTAGTTCTAGATTCCTTGCAGGCATGGATTCTCAACGCTAATGTGATTTTTCCAGGGCCGGAAATTTCCGGCCCAAGCCCGGAATTTCCGCCCCCCCCCCGAAAATTTCAGCCAGGACAGGAATTTTCGTCTTGCTCTGAATCTTTACAGAGATCTTTTTATTCCACTCCACAAGATATGAGCCCCGTTGTTGATGTTGTTTTATTTTCTTTGCGCTTGCTTTTGCTTTTCTCGCAAATGGTTCAAGCTCTAGGCCCAAGGCCACTAGCTCCTGCAAGCGGTGGCGCCACTTCCAACAGAATGTAGAAGGGGTGTTTGTTGGTGAGACCGTGATTCGTCAGCGCCAGTGTGAAGAACAACGTGAGTATGAGTGTCAGCGCAATGCTGACAGGGTTACTCGTCGTGCCAACAAACAACAGGGCAAGAACTCTTTGAACGTGGCCACCATGTCCGTGGCTGAGTTCAAGACCTGGCTCACCAAGGCATGGTACACTGATGGCCCTCAGGACACCACTATCGATTCTTGTTTCTGGCATGTGGAGCAGGAGACTCTGTAAATGCAGGGGTACACGGTTATGAGCAAGCCAGAATGCCCTATGAAGTACATCAACTTTCCACACATGGCTGCTAACCCTGCATATTTCAACAACTCTGTTAATCTTGCTGAGCTCCTTGGTCTGCGCCCTCTGATGGAGACTCAATGCTCCTACAACACCACCTTCATTCAACAGTTCATTGCTACCATGGTTTTCGATGACGCTGAGGAGATTGGGATGGCATGGATGTCTGGCCCTCACAAGCTCACTGCCACATTCCATGATTTTGCTTCTGAGCTCGGGTATCCTTTTGCTGGCCTCAATGCTCCTCGGGGTGCTCACATGCACATCCACAACGTGGAATGTGAGAAGAACAAGCCGATAGAGTTGTATGGTCCTCGAGGTACTGTGGGTTCCGCCAAGGGTCTCTATTCCATCTATGACATTCTTCTGCGTATGTTCAGGGTGACCATTGCCCCTAGCGCTGGAAACAATGATGAGATCTGTGGCGGCTTGGTGAACCTCATGCACCATGCTTTTCTGACCTTCACAGAGGGTGATCTTGAGGATACTAAGAGGCACAAGATTGATGTGATGGACTTTATCTTTCATGAGATCCACTTTTCTCTTTTCCACCGCAAGGTGCCTCCCTATGCACCGTACATCATGAAGCTCATCAAGTCCAAGTATCCTGCTGACGAGCGTGCTGATCTTGAGTTGGATTGTGAGACTCACAAGGATGTGAAAATGTACAAGAAGAGTGCCCATACTCAGCAAGCTACACATGATGTTGGTGCCACCGGTCAAGGACACCATGATCCTCGCATGAGACAGGCTGCTGCTCGGTCAGGTACCAAGAAGTGCTCCTGGGTTGTTCGTGTCATTGAGAAAGTGCTATGCATGAACTTCTGTATTCACAAGGAGAACTACAATGCCTATGTTGAGCGTCGCACCATTCTCGAGAACCAGCGCTCCATCATGACGGCCCTCAACATGCCCAATGTTCTAGCTCCTCTTCGTGCTCAGATTCCTTACCGCAACTGGAATAACCGCGATGTGGACTGGGATCTTGATGTTCCTGATGATGATGATGTGGAGGATTATAGTGAGGAGGAAGGCTCCGAGGAGGACCCCGAGGATGATGGTTCCATGGACTAGAGCTTGTTCCTTGGGACGTAGTGCATTCTTCTCTGTTTTTGGTATCCTGATGCCAAAGGGGGAGAAGATCTAGAGATCGCGGAGATTTTCTAGGGTGGGATGCTTTTTATCTCTGGTGTGTTTATCGACTTCGTTTTATTCGTGATCGTTTATTCGTGGATTTATATTTGTTGACTTATATTATTGGGAGACATGTCTCCTAGCTATGCTTATCTGTGGTGTTTTAATTCCTCGCATTGTTAAATTATCACTATGCAAATACGCGTGTTGTCATCACTCACCAAAAAGGGGGAGATTGAAAGCTCACGTCTCCTCTAATGATTTTGGCGATGATAACAACACGGGTATGTCTACTAAAATTGTGGTTAAGTGTTCACAACTGGCCTTATAATATCTATCTTGATCAATAATAATATCTTCGAGAATATCCACAAAGGAATTTCTGAGATGAGCCAATATCTGTAGCCGGATTATTCAGTATACAACCCCGAAAATTCCGGTGGTTATAGGGAGGAAATTCCATCCTTAGCACCGGAATATTCAGGCCTACTCGAGGCTCCAGACGGTGAAGTCCTGAGCATCCAACTGCCCGCTCTCAGATGCAGGGGCGGAAATTTTCTCGGAATATTCCGGGGTAAATTTCCGGCCCCTGGTCCTTAGCCTAATTTTGATGCGTCTCAGCTGCCCACTCTCAGATGCAGCGGCGGAAATTTTCCCGGAATACTACGGGGCAAAATTCCGACCTCTGGTCCTTAGCGGAAATTTGGACGAGTCGCTGTTGCCCGCTCTCAGATATGGGGGCGGAAATTTGGCCGAAATATTCCGTCCACCGGATTATTCAATAATCCGCCCCCGGACATTTCAAATTTCCGGCCCAGCTACCCTGGAAATTTCCGGTACTAATACTGGAATATTCAGGCTGTAGAAGGCAACAACGGCTAGATTTCGGAGGAGGCTATAAATAGTTGTCTTCTTCCTCTAGACAGCTAGTTCGTCCATTCCTCTCTCTCCTCCATTGTACAAGAGCTCAAAACACCTAGATCTCCCTCCTCCTCCAACCAAACTTGATGCCCTTCAAGGATATGATGGAGAAGGCCTAGATCTATACTTCTACCAAGCCATAAATCATTTTCCCTTACCATACATCTTGGGATCTTGTAAATCTCTTGGTTGCCTTGTCATCCTAGAGAAACCCTAGTGCTTGTAGCTTCCACCTTGTAGCAAGAAGCTTCAGATCGTTGAGAGCCTCCATCTCACTTGTGCAGTGGCCTTAACCACTTGTAAAGGTTTGGTCAACACCTTCAAGTCAACCTCATAGTGGAGACGAGAATCTCCCTCACCAGAGAAGCTCAAGGAGAACAAGGTGTGCACAACCGTGCTATTGAGGAGCGCCTAGGTGGCTCCCCACCTCTACAACATAGACGTACTTATTTTAAGAAGGAACCACGGGAAACATATCCTTGTCTCCGTGTTTACACTTGTGGTTAACTTGTGCCTTGCATATTACTTACGTTGCATACTTGTTTCTTATCACATAGGGTGTCTACCTAGTTGCACATCTAGATAACCAAGTTGTTTACTTGCTAAAGCCCATCTAAAAGTGAAAAAGGATTAAAATTTGTAGATCACCTAGTCACCCCCCTCTAGTTGACCATAGTGTACTTTCAACTATGTTTTCACTTTCCCTACTTATGTTTTCACAATGTTTTCGCCATGCTAGCTTAGTTTACTTATGTTTTCACCACCCACAATCATGTTTTCACCTTGTTCATTGTTATTACTCATGTGTTCACCATCCCCATTTATGTTTTCACTATGTTTTCCTATGCTGCCACTGGTTATTTGCTTATTGGAGTGTATTAGAAGTTTTGTAGCTTTGGTTCCGGTTTTGTTTTCCATCATTCCATAATCGTCTTCCTGGTTTTTAATCATTTGTCAAATTCTAGAAATTACCCAAAAATAAAGTTTCTCTAAAAATTCCACAAAATTTATATTAAAATTTTACATTGAAAATGGGGCAGAGAGCCACCTGGGCCATACCAAGAGGACCCACCATGCCTCCACACCACCGGGTGGTGCGAGAAGCCCCCAGAGCGAGCCAACACATGGTGTGGGGCCCCACTGGCCCTCCACTTACTCTCCTTCCCGCCAAACAACCCTCTCTCTCCACCAAACTCAAAAACATTGCTCAAACCCGAGTTCTTGTTGTTCTTCCTCGTGATTTTTCGATCTCCTTGCTCAGCCCATCTTTCTTGCTGAAAGTTGGAGCATTTTCTCTCCGGTATGTGACTCCTCCGATTATCCAAGTAGAATTTTGTTTAGTGGAGTATTTCTTAAGTATTTTGGTACTGTAGGTGATAGGTTATGTGAGTTTGCATGCTTGATTTGTGTGAAAATAAATTAGTTTTGATGCATGTATAGCCCTCTTACAAGTTTCTATCATATAGTTGCTTAAAAATCAATTTTTGTGATGCTTGTTAAAAATTTCAGAAAAGGAAGGTGCATAACTACATCTTTGGAGAAATCTTTGAGAGTGGTGCACCTAGGTGGTCAAGGCCTTCAAGATCGGCTACTATGCTGAGACCATCTTACAATAAAAATCTCATTGCCCCGCGTATTGATGATGCAGGGGATGAAGGAGATGCACATCCATCTACTTTCCCTTGTTATAACTTTTTAAGTGATGTGGGGATTATTGATGACTTCTTGCTTATTATTAGCAGGGTTGGTCTAACTGATTATATGAACGACGAAAGCGCTCAATATGCTATACTAACCAAAACTTTGGTTGAGAGCTTTACTCTTAATAACTCCTCTTATAACCCATCTATTGCCTTCAAAATCTTTGATAGGCCTTTCACCATGTCATTGACAAGATTTTGCAGCATCATAGATATTAATACGACTAGGACAACGAGGAAGATTCAAGGACGACCTGTTGATTTGCTGGAGTTCTACCGAGGGGTGACCAATGATGATGACCGCGCAGCCCAACGCGGCAAGATAAGAAACATTCAGTTCCCAACCATTAGATACTTACTTACTATCTTTCTACTAGTGTTCTTGGTAGGGAAAACACTACTAATATTTCAAATTACCATTTAGATATTTTTGGCTGCTGCACTTAATGATAATCATAAGTATAACCTTGGTGTTCTCATTTCTTGCTGCTTAGCTGCTAGAGGACTCATTTATGGGGGTATTATTGCGGCACGTATTATAGCTGCTCTTGGCCTTTTCGTTGGTCCCAATGATGTGTTATTAGCCCCCACAAAGACTTGATCTTGCTGCCATGAAAGCTCATCATTTTGTTACTGCTAACTCTAGTGCTAGAAATCTAGTATACAAAGTTTTATTTACTGATGGAGATGAAAGGGAAGTCCCTTTGTTGCAGCCTGGTTTGTTTGGAGGGGGGCGTGGTTGTCGCAGGATATTCACGGCAGACGTTACCGGGGGTAACTTAGATTGGGGCGAATCGACTCTGGTGTTTAGGAGAGGGTTTAGCTCAGAGGAAATCATATCAACTAGTAATCTAGAGTTCCTGGCTATAATGTCGCTGAAACTCCAATCTAGGGTTACAAGCTCGTATTCTTCTCTTGCTCTAAAACTCAAAATCCTGGTCTCGTTGCTCTAGAAGCCGGTTTATATAATACCCGGCTTCCTAGCTTTCCATACAAGGTACTTCCAGAATCCTACTCGGGACCCGCACATAACCCACAGTTTTCTACCGTGACCCCCAAGGCCCGAGTTACAAGGTTCGCGCTCCCTTTAGGTCTTCTAGAACTTCCTTTCTCTTGGACCGGGTCTCGTGCCATCTTCTCCTGGCCGGGTCTCGCCCATGCATGGGCCTACCGGGTTATCATCCCCCCAACAGTAGTCCCTAGAATAGCTTGGGCATCTTGGATCCAACCATGAATCACACGCTATTCCCTGCAAAACAATACACATTTATATCCATAACATGACGGGTTAGATTGCTTTTAACTATAGCCAGGCCTGCTCCTTTGGCGGTCCATATAATAACCCGATTTCCATTTGAGCCGGGCATCGCTCCTCGGATCACATTCCTAGAGGCACATCCTATAACCCGACTCTCATCTTCTCCACTTAGCCAGTCTGAGTAACAGTTCTCAAGTCCGGATCTTCAGGCGGGCTTAACTGACTCGGCCATTCCGCCATAACTCCCAAAATCCTTATCCCATAGATTACGGACCGGATCTTATCTTTCCGCAAATTACCAAACTTACCGTTAGGCCCCTAGGGTTTCACTGCGTCTATAAATAGGCCGGCGGGGAAAACCCTAAAACCCAAACGTCAACACTCTATCTCCTTCTTCCTCCTCCCGCTCGTCACCTACGCCCAAGCAAACCGTAGCCAGTGGACCCGCGCGAGCGCCATCGACCTCGTTTTCCGGCCACTGTTCCGCATCACCGTCCGGTGCCGCCATCTCGCGCCTCCGCACTCGCCGAATTCCGCATCAGGGACCCCATTACGCCATTGGAGCTCAAGGCGCAGCTCGGACCTCGAACGCTCGGCCACACGCACGCCGCCGTCATCTCCAAGGACCGAGCCGCTGCCGCCGCGCACGCCGCCTTATCCGGTAAGAAATTTTTAGATCTATTTGGTAGATCCATTTTTCCAATCCTTAGCTTGACGTTCATCGTGCACATAGCCTCTTTTCCCCTTTTCCCTAGATTTATTCTTGTGTTTCAATTTCTTCTAGATCCATTTCCATGGCTCCCAAAGTTGGTGCCAAGTCCAAGGGAAAAAACCCGATCTTGAAGCAGAAACCGGGTCCGTCGATCTCAGCCAACTGGGCTAGGTCGACTGTCACCAAGGCCAAGTTGGAGGAACTGGCCGAGTCTGGGGTTCTTCCCGCAGAGTCGGAAATCTCCTGGAGAGCGCCAGGGGAAGAGACCCAGCCGTTACCCGGCTCAGGTGAAGTCGTTGTTTTCCTCGAGCATGTGATCCGGGGTTTCCGCCCCCCGGGTCACCCTTTCTTTCGCGACCTCCTTTACCACTATAAACTCTGAGTTTTCGATATTGGTCCTAACTCGATTTTGAATATCTGCCACTTCATCGTTCTTTGTGAGGCCTATCTTTGCATTTCCCCAAATCTTGCCTTGTTTTTAGAGCTCTTTCAATGCAAGCCATGCCGGGAGAGCACGGACGGACCCCTCCTCTTCTGTGGGGGGGTGTCCATTCAGAGACGTAAAAACTCTCTGATGCCGTCTCTCAGCCTTCACACTCACGTGAAGCACTGGCAGAAGACTTTTTTCTACTGCAAAGATACATCCATACCCGGCGAAAAGCCTTTGCCGGGTTTCTCTGTCGAGACCCTCTCACTCAGCGACAACCTTAGCTCGCTCACGCCAGATGCCGACAGACAATCCATCCAACCTCTCCTCCACAAGCTAGCCGTTCTTGCAGCCCATGGTCTTTGCGGGCTAAACTTAATTAAAACCTGGGTTAGCTGTAGAATCCAACCAAACAGCGTCCGCTCCAAACTCAACTGCGAGTATTCGGGTCACTTAACCGATTCTCTCCGATACTCGGAGAAATCATACCCGGTCGCGGATATCAATAGGGCCATGAAGAACTTCTTGGCCGAGAAAGTAGATGTCATCAAGAGCATCTCCGGAATCGACCCTTTCACCCGCTCTAACCCAGCTCCTCAAGTAAGAACCGACTAACACCTTCTATACCGACTATTTTTTCTTACATACACATACTAACTTTTATCTCTGTTGTTTCTCACCCAGGAAATCGATGCGTTTTGGAAGATTGTCACCCCTCCCCCTTCTGAAAACTCGGAGGAGGAAGAACCGAGTGACAGCGATGAAGGTAATTCCGAGTCACTACTTAACAGATACTTTGTTAATCTATTAGACCAAAATTCTCCTCTTTCTGACAATGCACCACAATCGCCCGCACTAGCTGATAAGGACGGCTCTCAATCGGAGGAGAGCGAGGCAGAGCCGGAAGTTGAGGTTGGCCAGAAGAGGAAACCCAGAGGAGTTACTTTCAAGGTGTCGTACTCCTCCATGACCTCAGAGCCGTACTCCTATGCCGGTATGTGCAAACTTAACAGGTATCTAACCACTATATCATCTCTGAAGGACACAACTCCAGCTAAGCGACGGGCAACCCGGACTTCTCCGGGTGACGATCCCCTCAACCCCGGGATCCCTATGTCGCCTGCTCGCCGAGCCGGTACTCCTTCAACTTATTCTGCCCACATTCCTCGAAAATATCCATCTCCAAATCATCTGTTAGCCGGACAGCTCCGAGTCTCACTTTCCGATTCTTTATCAGTGTCTTCCGGGTCTAGTAATGATCTTCCAAGCGACTTTGTCGTGAATACCGGGTAATTCGCATGCATTATTCGCCAATATCTCTATATTTTCCGCACTTTCCCTCTATCACTCACTAACTTTTTGTTTTTCTTTCCTCAGAGCCAAGGTCACACTTAGTGACCAGGAGGAAACCCCTGTTGACAACCCGGCGATGGAAGACCCGGAGAGCGCCATTAAGCCCCCATTCGTTGAAGAGCAAGAGCCGGATGACACGACCATTCCCAGGACCGAGTCTCCTCCACCCACACATCAGTTGGCTGATCCCGACGTCGAGTATCTTGGGACGCAAAGAGCAGCTCCTGCTCCCAATACCCAGGCGACCAGAGTCGACCCACTCAAACAAGAGGCGACCCCACCACCGGGCAATCAAAACCCCAGCTCTTCCAGGCCGGCTCTAAGCGGCCTTGATTTTGAAAAGATATTGAAAGAGTACTACTCCCTGAAAGCAACTGAAACGGGGATTATCGAGTCTCTGGAAGCTGAGCATCAGGTTAGCTTAACTAATACTATTTGCGTACTCATCCTAGTCCCCAAGTTCCGGGTGAACTATCAACAGTTTATTCGGTACTTTTGCAGCTATATAACTTTTCGTGTGCAACTTTACCCTATTGCCGACTGATGTTTCCTTGTCTTTTTTAGGCTTATGTGACCCGGACGGATGAAATGTCGGCGAAAACCAACAAACTCCTGCAGGCTGAGACCAAACTTCGTGAAGACCTGGAGGCCGAGGTCAAGGAGCTTTCTAAGCAGTGCAAGAAGTACAAGAAGAAACTCCATAACGCCGAGGAGCTTTTGAAGAAACTCTCAACTTTTATTGCCGATACTTATAAGTCCATCGTTGGTAAAGCACATCTAAACTCCTGATTATCACTCGAATTTCGTATTTTAGAGGGTTTTTGACCCGAGTCTCACCATCTTGCTTTTCTTTTTGCACTGCAGGTCCGGGTGAAGTTGCTGGGGAACAAGATGATCTTAAGAAGCTGAAGATACTCAAGACTGTCATCCGACAATTCTCGGCGGGGACAAAGTGGACCCTCGAAGCTGTGAAGTGGACCGACACTTATGGCGGCGTAACACAGATGCTTGAAGCATACTCGACAATCCCTGTCTGGATTGATATCTGGAAACGCTCGGCGTGCCGAGTTGGAGTGATACGTGGTCTTGCATTAGCCAAAGCCTACTATCCGAAGATTGAGCCGGCAACGCTTGTGAATGGATTTCCTGAGTTTAATACTAATGGTTCGAAGTTCACGGCAAAGGACCTCAAAGTCATCAATACTCAAATTCGTCACTCGGCCAGCTTGATTGCCGAGAAGCTCGATGTAAACAAGCTTACCCCTCCAAATAACGCTGAAGATAAGCCGGTACCCTCTGATTTCCCTGCTCCCTTTGATATATTGACTCGGTACAAGGAAGAGGTTGCCAAGAAGAAAGCCGGGGCCGGTTCTGCACCAGCGCCATCGACTCCAGTTGTCCCTCCTCCAGCTCGCGCTGATTCCGCGGTTGACCCGGACACGGAGGCAGAGAAAGCTACAGAGGAGAACACCAAAGACCCGGCTGCCAAGACCACCCTTGATGACTCGGCTATGGATGCCGAGTAATGTTCTCGTTTTTACCAGCAAACACTCATTCGGCCAATAGGCATTGTAATATGCCTTTTACACTTGTTTATTTGATAGTGCGCCTGTGCAGTTTTGATACTACTCCTTTGGTTTGTAATAGGCTTAAACTTCTAAGGTGTGGATGACCCTTTTGGTCGTTGGTTTGGTATGCACTTTTCGACCTTATGTTTGCATATCTTTGTTTTTTGTATACTTTTCTTTGCAACGGGTACCGAGTCTTGATTGTGGGACGGTAAAGATTTTCTTCCAAGTCCCCAAGACCCGGGCTTTGGGTTGAGGTTTTTTTTTGGCTTGGGAAATTTTGCTTCTTCAGTCCCCAAGACCCCAAGACCCATGTTTTGGGCCTTGGGATCCTTGGATTAGAAATTTTTACGCTTTCTCAAGTCCCCAAGTCCCTGAGACCCGGATTTGGGGTCTGGGAGTTGATGAATTTAAGAAAACCTTTTACTTTCTCCATGTCCTCAACCGTACCACTATCTTTTATATACTTTGAAGTTTATGCTTAATATATTATGAATTTCCGGCTATTGCCTTTATTCTGCATAACTTATGGTTTGGATGACCCTTTTGACCCTCTTTGTTGTAAGCCGGCTTTCGCGTGGATACACAATGTGGCTATAACTCTATGAAAACAGGGTCAGGCAAGTCCCCATGGGCATCATGACTGATTGAATTTATAAGCTAGCAAAACATGCCACTTTGTTGCGAGTCACATCAAGCTTAAACAGGAAAGGCCAAGAAAATTTTGGCTCTATTGTCCAGGTTATGAGATTGCAACTATACTTATTGCAAATAATCAGCCCTCATACCTTAATGGCATTGTGGCCGGGTCTGAGTTTGTAACTGTGCTATTCAAGCAATCAGCCCCCAAGAGCTAGGTATTATGCTATGCGATAGTAGGCTTTACAGATAACTTAAATAAAATCAAAAGGTGTGTAAACTTAAAACTATGTTTCTTATAATTGGGTAATTATAATTAACTAAACGTAATATACTTACCTGATATAAATCATGATCCAACATAGAAAAGTATGCAAATAACCAAAAAATACAGGAAACACATGAACTATAATTATTTAACCCTCTCTTTATTGATATGAAAAGGTTAGGTCAGCAGGCCGCCTCATTAAAAACCCTCCAGTCCCCTTAGGTACCCTGGATAGGAAAAGAGTGCGTCTAAAACCTGCTGCCTGTTACATCGTGCAATACAACTTGCAAACTGAGTCTATGCTAAGTGTAGTAGGGACGCAGCTGAGCCACGTTCCATGGTCTTTCTTGCTCTTGCATAGATGAGGTGGTATGTGCAGTGTCATTGACGGTATCCGACTCTTCCCTTGCATCTATTAAGTAGTATGATCCATTATGCAGATTCCGGCTTATGATGAACGGGCCCTCCCATGGGGGAGATAGCTTGTGCTTTCCTTCCTTAGATTGTACTAAGCGCAACACCAGGTCTCCTTCCTGGAAAACACGGGTTTTGACTCGGCGACTGTGATACCGCCTCAAGTACTGCTGATATATAGCTGATCGCTCCAAAGCTTGCTCCCTGTGCTCTTCTAGCATGTCCACGGCGTCTTCCCGGGTCTTCTCGTTATCCACCTCAACGTAAGCCGCCACACGGGGAGAGTCATGGATAATATCACTCCGAAGGACTGCCTCTGCACCATAAACCATAAAAAACGGGGTCATCTGAGTAGACCTGCTAGGTCTCCCCAAACCACTGAAGGTAACTCCTCCACCCATGCTCCAGCACCTCGAAGACACGGGACTCGTAGTCGTGGTTTCAATCCTCGAAGTAACTCCTGGTTTGCTCTCTCCACCTGCCCATTGGCTTGCGGATGAGCCAGAGAGGCCACATCAAGCCGGATACCATTGTTTCCACAAAACTTCTCCATCTCTCCTAAAGACATGTTGGTTCCATTGTCTGTGATTATGCTGTGGGGGTATCCAAATCGGTGTATGATATTCTTCAAGAATTTCACAGTTGTGGCCGCCTCACAATTTGTAACAGGCATGACTTCAACCCATTTCGTAAACTTATCAATAGACACCAGCAGATGGGTCTTTTTGCATGGATACATGTGGAAAGGACCTACCATATCCATACCCCAAACAGCGAATGGCCAAGTCAAGGGAATCGTCCGTAAGTCCATAGCCGGCACATGTAACACCCGGGGTTTTCCCCAATTAGTTTTGCTTGTTTTCTTTTTTTGCATCATCATGGCATCCTTGCATTGCATTTTTTTGAACTCTCAAAAATGTTTCCTATCAACCTATCCCAAATTTTAAATTTTAGAATGGCTTGTTAAAGTATTTCACAAAATGTTTATGTGACTTTATAAATAGACAAATATTTTTATTAACAAATTATGTTGTCATGTTAAAAACCTACTCTTATTCTACCTTTGCTATTTTCATAATATAATTAGAAACAACTAAAAACGAGCAAATAAAAGTAACAACTAAAAGAAGAAGAAATTTTTTTGTTTTGTGGGAGCTGCAGCCCACCAGGCCTAAGCCAGCCCGTTCCAGCTCACCAAACCAGCCCACCTCATGTTTCTTCTCCGTACGGACGCACGAGGTGAGCGTGACCCTCCCCTCCCCTCCTGTCGCTGTCCACCTCCCCCACCATGGTCCCCTCCACAACCCCCCTCCTTTATCTACCCGGGAGAGGCTCCTCGAACCCTAGCCCCTCCTCTCTTCCCTCCCCGCCGCCTTCTTCTTCTTCCTCTGTCCCCAACTATCCTCTGAACTTTTCTGAACCCAAATTAGCCCTCCATGGCCGGAATTGGAGCTTCGACGGGAGGACGGTGTGGGTGTTGTGCCAGACCGGCGAGGGTGGGAATGGAACCTCTCCCCCTCTCCTTCGTCATCGCAGAAGAACGAGGTCCGGAGCTTCCTGGATCTTCGGCGCCGTCGAGATCTTCCCGGCGACCACCACCGTGTCTCCATTCTCTGCATATCGTCACCGTGGGTGTCTCCCCGAGCACGCCCGCGATTTTCGATCCCCTAGGTGAGCCTCCGTCCTCCGGGACACCCTCCTGCCTCTCCCCATCTGCTCTGGGTGCCCGCCATCGAGCGCCACCATCGGTAGTAGCTGCTCGATCACCGTCCCTTGCATTACCGTTTCTCTGTTCTTCAGTTTTCGTCAGAAACACTCCGCGCTTTGTCACCTCATTATGGTTCAGATCTGCATACCATCACAAAAACGCACATCAGCGCAGTGGCTATGCTCTCTGGGTCCGTAGCGAGGGATCGCGGGATCGAATCCCACCAAGCCGATTAAAGGCCAGCCTTTTTGGCTGTTTTTCACCACGGGCTGGTCCCCACCCGTCGGTGACCTTCGGCGCCACCTCATCTTTCACCCGTCCTCGTCAGCGTCGCGTGGCGCTAGGGCCCGCCAGTTAGCCTCTCTGGCTAGCCCGGCTGTTGGTGGAGAAAATCCCAGATCCAGATCTAGATCTGCAATTTCGCACCCAGGCCCCTGCACTTCCTGTTTTTGCACCGGGGCCCTCCCACTCTCTGTTTCCTTCACGTTTTGGTCCCTGGAATTACAGTTTGATCCCTGGTTTTCAAAATTGAATTACAAATTCATACTAACTCCAATTTCACAAAGTAAAATATGTTTTCCATGCAGAATTAAATAAACTTTCCAAATATAAACTTTGTTTTCTGTTTTGAATAATGTAAATTGCTGAAAACAATAGTTCTTTGTTTAATGCATTTAAAATTGCCAATTTAATTACTTGCTCATTTCAAACCCAAATTCAACATATAAAATATGTTTTCCAATCAAAATTCTCTGTACTTTTCAAATATACAATTTTTTTTACTGTTTTTCCTAATTAAAAGTGGTGGCAATAATTCAATGCTTTAATTAAACCTTTTACATTGCAAAAATTCATAATTAAATATTTAAAATTCCAAATTTGGCAAATGAGATATCACATTGAAGCTAATGTTGTATACATTCTGTTTTCATCATCCACCATGACATTTAATCACTTCAACCTAATGTTTGCTTGTAATTCACTTAAATAACTATGCATGCACCTGGGATTTTCCAAATGCAACCTTATCTTTGCATTTGGGCCCATTTAAAATGTTTAATCATGTCTTGTATTTATTTTGATGCACCCTTTAACTTGTCATGCATATAAAATAGGATCATGCTCGATCTTTTGCCGTAGTAGTAATTGTTGCATCCGATGTTTGTTCTAGTTCGTTGCTTCTTCGCGGATAGGACGTTGAGATGATGTGAGCAACGACAAGTTCTGCGGATGTACCTCTACTTGCTAGATCTCAGGCAAGTATACTCACTTGCTACCTATGTTGCCTTTCCTCACTTGTTACCGATTCTTTCCGTTGTCTTTATGCTAGCCTAGTATTTTCGATGCTTGTGTCTCGATCCTATCATATGTTTACCTTGTAGCCATGATATAGCCTTCCTTCCACTTCCATTAACTGTTGTTTGTTTACCTTGTTGGCCCTCGTGTCATAGTTGAATGCTTAGATTTGTTTGTGCTCGAGTCTTGTTGTCCTTTGTCGTATCACCTGTTTAGTTGATAGTTGGGTTTCAATTTAATCACCATCTCAGTTAATGTTTGGGGTAATAATAATTTGATGATAAGGCACCGGCAGGAGGCCCGGCATGGTTTTGGAGCCTGCTAGTGTCGAAACTAGGAAAAGGGTCTTGTCCATTGATCCATGATGAGCGCGCTAACCGCATCCGGGAGGTAGTATGGGACCCCCCTCGACTTAGACCTGATTTGCAGCTTGTCCGAAGAGCCACACTTAGTTCGGGTGTTCCATTTTCTCATACGCATGAATGGGTTGGCCCCCCATGGTTACTATTGATGATGATGATGCATATAGGGCGAGGCCTGTATTGCCGGGGTGTTGCGTCCTGCGGGAGTTTTGCACACTTGCGCTGAGTATTCGGCTGCGTGGCTGGGACCTTATAGCTCCGTGGCTCCTAGGACAGGTTGTAGAGACGGTTTGGGTCGTGTCGAGCCAAACTGAGTTTTAGTTGGTGGCTTGAGTGTGTACGGGTACTGTAGCGCACCCTGCAGGGATGAATCTTCTCGAGAAGCCGTGTTGTCCGCGGTTATGTGACGACTTGGTGAAAGTGCTGGCTAACAAGTACTCAGACAACTTACACCTAATGATAATAAATTGACTAGTAATATAGTATTACCTTCACCATAAAAATGAATGTCACCTTAATCAACAGTGTGAGTTTCCTTGGGTTGCTTCCTTAGTAGGGGGTAACACTGGAGGGGTATTGTTTGGTGAGTAGTTATAGTTGGTTTTGTCGCGCTATCTTATCCCTTTGTTTTAGCCGGAAGTTGTAGCGCGTCTCTTTAGTTTGTTAGTGCTGCCCGCTGTCGCTTCTTTGCAATAATCCCTTCCTTCCCTTGTACCCAAAGTATTTATATCTTGTGATGATTGGTTACGCTGGTATCTTGTGAGTATGGTTTATCCACTTGCCAGTACTTAATAGTACTGACCCACGAATCCATTTCGTGGCTGCATATTCCACATTGCAGTCAACAGGTTTGAAGTCTGACGACGTTAGCTTGGGAATCCCTTCGGCTTGGCCTGGGCAGGGATTGGACGCCATCGGTTATCTTCAGGACTCTTAGTCCAATTTGTATCTTGTCCGTAGTCGGACACTATGTTGTTTCTTCTGCTGTTATTCTGATCTTTGTATTGTATCAGTTGTATCCTTGACTCGTTTGAGTCGTCTTGTATATATCTTTTCTGTTGTTGTTGCGGAATATTCGTGAACTGTTGTAATGTTATCACAAGTGGCAACCTGGAATCGGTTATTATGTGGATTTTGGCGGAAATGCTGAAATCTGCATAGTGCCCGATCCCGGGGCGTCACAGCACATGAGCTTGCCGAGCATACCTTTGACACCCATCGCATCTTGCCACCAAGCGCTCTGCATCTGCAATAGCTGTGAGCCAAAAGAACCCTTGCCGATACGCCTTAGCCACAAGAGATCTCGTGGAGGCATGATGTCCGCAATCACCTTCATGAATCTCCTTCAATATTTGACGGCCTTCTTCTGGGGCTACGCAGCGTAGAAAGACACATGCGGCGCTTCTTTTATAAAGTTCTCCATTAATGATAGAATAACTCGTTGCTCGTCTCAAGATTTGTCGGGCTAAAACCTCCTGTTGTGGTAACTCGCCCCGTAGCAGAAACGCTAGGAATGGCTTTGTCCACTCTGGGATAGCACGCACCGCGGCCACTAACTCCAAATCCGGGTCTTGATGAGCCACTTCTTCTTCAAATTCGGTTTTCACAAAAGGCCGCCATAACTCGTCCAGGAAAACATTTGGCGGAACCAGCTCTCGACGCGAACCGAGTCTCGCGAGCGCATCTGCTGCCTCGTTCTTCCGCCTATCAATGTGCTCCACCTGATACCCAGAAAAAGACCCGGCTACCCTGTCCACCTCTCTCCGGTATGCTGCCATTGTTGCATCCTTTCTGTCTTAGGTTCCTGAGACCTGATGTACCACGAGATCCGAGTCTCCATAGCACCTTATTCGCCAGATGTTCATTTCCTTTGCTACTTGTAGTCCATGTAACAGGGCCTCATACTCGGCCACGTTGTTAGAGCAATCGAAGTGAATTTGTAACACATAACTCAATTTATCTCCTTTTGGCGATGTAAGTACCACCCCAGCTCCTGACCCCTCGTACTGCTTGGAGCCATCAAAATGCATTACCCAAGACTCTGAACTTGGCATCATTATGGGCATGCTTGTGCGAGTCCAATCATCGACAAAATCGACTAAACCCTGAGACTTGATCGCAGACCGGGGCTCGTAGTTGATGTGGTAGTCTCCCATCTCAATGGCCCACTTGGCCACCCTGCATGTTGCGTCTGAATTTCTTATGATATCTGCACTTGGAATTGAACTTACCACCGTAATAGGGTGTTCCTGAAAGTATGGCTTCAGTTTCCGGCTGGCCATGAATACCCCAAAAACTAGCTTTTGCTAGTGAGGGTATCGCTGCTTGGCTTCTGAAAAGACCTCGCTTACATAATAAACCGGCCGCTGCACCGGGTGATCCTTTACATCCTCCTTATGCTCAACCACAACCACTGCGCTGACTGCCCGAGGCCCGGCTGCAACATATAGCAACATAGGCTCCTTAGGACCCGGCGTAGCCAGAACCGGTTCCTCAGATAACTGCTTTTTTAGAGCCTCAAACGCCTCGTCCGCCTCTTGGTCCCATACGAACTTGTCTGTTTTCTTCAAGAGTCGGTGTAGGGGTACCGCTTTTTCTCCGAGCCGAGATATACACCGGCTTAATGCTGCCACGCATCCCGTAAGCTTCTGCACATGTTTCAGCTCTTCCAGCTTTTTCAAGCACTGGATGGCTTTGATCTTTTCCGGGTTAGCCTCAATCCCCCGCTCGGAAACGATGAAACCGAGTAAGTTCCCCGCAGGAACCCCAAACACGCACTTTCTTGGGTTGAGCTTCATCTGGTATCTCCTCAGGTTCTTGAATGTTTCTTTCAGGTCATCAATGAATGTTTCTGCCTTCCTTGTTTTGATCACCATATCATCAACATAAGCGTGGACGTTGCGTCCAATCTGATCCTCGAAGCACTTCTGAATACACCGTTGGTATGTTGCACCTGCATTTTTCAATCCAAAGGTCATAGTTTTATAGCAAAAGGCCCCAAAGGGGTTATGAATGATGTTTTCTCCGAATCTTCCTTTTCTAGTTTTATCTGGTGATACCCGGAATAAGCATCCAGGAAGCATAATAAGTCACTTCCCGCGACCGCGTCTATGATCTGATCTATCCTTGGAAGGGCAAATGGATCCTTTGGGCAATGCTTATTGAGACTCGTATAATCTATGCACATTCTCCACTCATTGTTCTTTTTCAACACTAAAACCAGGTTTGCCAACTAGTCTGGGTGAAAGACCTCCATGATAAAGCCGGCTGCTAGGAGCCGAGCTATCTCTGCCCCTATAGCCTTTCTCCTTTCCCCGTTCATCTTTCTCAGGCCCTGCTTCACTGGACGAGACTTGGGATCAACATGCAAACTGTGTTCAACGAGCTCAGTCGGGATACCCGGCATGTCACTCGGCGTCCAGGCGAACACGTCCTGATTCTCGCGAATAAACTTTATGAGTGCCTCTTCCTCCTTATTACCCAAGTTAGAACCTATAGCAAACTGTTTGGAAGAGTCGCCCTCAATAAAAGCCACCATCTTCATGTCTTGGGCTGCTTTAAACTTGGCTCTCTCGTCGTCCGTGTTTGGTTTCTTCAAAGCTGTTCGATCTTCCGGGTCTACCTGAGACCGGTAATACCTGAGTTCTTCCTTCGCACAAGCTTGTTCTGCGAGTGCTGCATCTCCCTCATCACACTCTGCTGCCACAGCCCTATTCCCATGTATAGTGATGGTTTGTTTAGGACCCGGTATTTTTAGCTGTAAGTACACATATCACGGCCTAGCCATGAATTTGGCGTAAGCCGGCCTTCCGAACAGCGCATGATAAGGACTACGCAACTTCACCACCTCGAATGTGAGCCACTCTACTCCGTAATTGTCCTTCGATTCTCCAAAAGCAACCTCTAGTGTAATCTTTCCCTCAGGGCAGGCCGAATATCCTGGCACAATTCCGTGGAAAACTGTGGAACTTTTCTGCAACTGAGACTCCTTGAGCCCCATACGTAAAAAGGTTTCCCAGTATAGGATGTTGATACTACTTCCTCCATCCATCAAAACTTTCTTCAGCTCGTAACCGTTGACCTGTGGTGCTACCACCAAAGCTAACACACCCGGATGTTCTATTGCTTCCGGGTGATCTCTCCTGCTCCATGTTACCTCTTGATCTGACCATCTCAGGTATCATGGGACACCCGAGGAAACCGAGTTTACAGCTCTCTTAAGTACGTTTCTCTCCCTTTTGGAGGTCCCAGTGGTGTGGACATGATATTGTCCTAACTGCTTCGGATTAGCCTGAAAGCCGCCCGCACCACCCTGGTTATTACCCGGATTGCCGCCTCCTGCGGGGGGTGGTCCGTTGCCCGGGTTCCCACCCAGACCCGGTCCTCCTCCCCGGCCTGCACCTCGCAGGGCCTTCTGTATCTCCTCGTTTTTCCATCTCTGTAAGTCCACGCACTCCTCCAACGAATGATTAGCCGGCTTGCCATTCCTACTATGACGCGGGCAAGGCATCCTGAAGGCTTCTATGTGGTTAGCCGGCCGTGGTGGTCCTTGATAATTACCTCCTCCGTTGAAGTTTCCATCTACCCTAGGCCTTGGGAACCCGGCCTCGGTATTGGCGACTAGCTCGGAGTTTCCCTTGTATGGACGTTTATGCTGGTTGTTTCCGTTACCACCTCCATTGTTACCCGGCGTGGCACTGTTGCCGGGGTTTCCATTACTGTTCACAGCTAGCCTTTCCTTTCTTTTCCTCGATGTCCTCTTCCATGGTGTCAGTGGAGGCATGCTTGTTGCACGCATCCATCAACTCCCCCATAGTGATTTCCGACACATGTCTATTGGATTTCATGCGCTCCAATTTTTGCACCAAAGGGGAGTATCTGCATGTCTTTGCCATAGCTTGTATCGCGTCTTTCGGTTGAATATCTGTGGAAGAGTGAAGTATCTCCATGACCCGGCGTACCCAGCTGCGTGCCGATTCTCCTTTTCTTTGGATACACATGTCCAAGTCGTCGACTGTGTATAGTTTTCTGCAGGTTCCATAAAAATGTTTGATGAAAGCCGATTTTAACTCACTCCACGAATTGATGGATTTTTCAGGCAGATTGTTGAACCATAATTTTGCTGCTCCTTCAGACATCATAAGATACATGAACTTGGCTTGGAGTTTTTCTGAAGCATTGTGAATAGACATAGCCATCTCATAACTGCACAACCAGGTCTCGGGATCCATGGTTGGCTCATAATTGACAACTTTACCCGGCTCCTTAAATTTATCCGGGTATGGCTCAGCTCTGATGGCATCTGACAGGCACTTGGACCCGGCTAAGTTTGTCAGTACCGGCCTTGCGCGTGAAACATGAGATTCGGCGGGCGCTGCAGGAGGTGCACCGCCTGCTGGCCCTCGCGCCGCAGACCCAGCCATACGCCTTGCCCGAGAACTGTCGACAATTGCTTGCACCGCTGAGACTGCAGGAGCCGCTGACCTGCGAGGAGGAGGCGGCATTTGCTGCTGCTCTGCTCTCCGTCGCGCCGATCTTGACCGCCTGCTGGCCCTCGCGCCGCAGACCCGGCCATACGCCTTGCCCGAGAATTGTCGACAATTGCTTGCGCCGCTGAGACTGCAGGAGCCGCTGGCCTGCGAGGAGGAGGCGGCATTTGCTGCTGCTCTGCCCTCCGTCGCGCCGTGCTTGACCGAATATTCCTCGTATTTCCGGGTTGCCGGCTGACATACGACGTCCCGTGTAAACCGCTTCTGTTGTCCAGATAATTAACTTGCTGAGCCACCGCGGTTCGTAACATCTCTATAGCTCACCGGGTCTCAATCGCTTGGGGCGGTTCTCCTAATGGAATACGGTCGAGCGCCAGAGTCGCAGCGTACACGTTATCCATGGGATTATTGAAGTGAACCGGTGGGGTGTGAAATCGCGACGGTGGTGGCGCCGCATTGCCTCCAGGGGTCCCGGCGGGTAACACGGGTAACCCGGCTGGTATGTTAGCCGGCTGTCCCCTGAGCGTCGCTCCTTGATACCCGGTTCCCTGATTCACAGCCGGAATTGGCTGATCTTGGGGTGTAATAAACAGCGTGGCCGGCTGTAGATTCCCCCTGCCACCGGTAGCCTCGTCTGATGCCTCTGATTATATATCCTAGTTGTTTGAGCCTGAATACGATCCTCCAATTCTTCCAGTTCACGCTGGTGTGCGGCCATCCCTTGCCTCTCAGCTTCTACTTCCCTCCTTTGTTGTTCCAACACCCGGCGAGCCACATCTAGGTCTCTGGCACGCGCCGCTTCGTTTTCTGGCGTTATCACCGTTGCCAATACTGTGGGATCCAAGATCAGATTATTGTTGAACAGAGCCGGGTTTTGTGGGTGTGAAGTTCCTGCCCCTCCTGCTTTTCCCCTGAGATGGGCATTTTCCTCTGTCTCGCTGGTAACCGATGCCGGCTCACCATCAACCCGTGCTATAACCGGGTTTCCGTTAGCCGGTGTTCGTTGCTGGGCCAACGCTTGCGCCGCACCAGTCGCGGCTGTCGACACATCATCCTGATTAAGATTTATTGCAGGGGCTGTATAGACCGCGACTCGGCGCGCAATGCCTGGTGAAGACTCGCATTCTTCCTCTTCGTCGCTATCTTCTTCATACTGATCTTCGAGCAGATGCAAGATAGATTCGGTATCGTCTTCTCCAATAACCCGGCCACGCGGGGTCCATACCGGCTCCTCCAGCTGTTCCCTCTTCGTGATGGGATCCTTCTCCGGTTCTGTTGTCCCGACCGACTCTTCCCCGTCCGATTGAACGCAAGTATCGTCCCCTGACACAGAATCATACTCATTATGGTCAGAAGCAAAAACAGACGCACGTACCATACCGATGAAGACGTTGACCCGGCCGATCGTGATAACAGATCCGGTTTCCAGCTGATCCGACTCTGGCCCCTAGCCAAAGTCGTCTACGATCTTCTCTCCTTCGGGGTTGGTGACGATCTCGCCGATGACGAGGTTTTTCATGTTTTCCCGAGCTTCTCCCATGACGTAAACACCTTTGGACGTAGGCCCCACGGTGGGCGCCAACTGTCGCGGGATATTCACGGCAGACGTTACCGGGGGTAACTTATATTGGGCCGAATCGACTCTGGTGTTTGGGAGAGGGTTTAGCTCAGAGGAAATCATATCAACTAGTAATCTAGAGTTCCTGGCTATAATGTCGCCGAAACTCCAATCTAGGGTTACAAGCTCGTATTCTTCTCTTGCTCTAAAACTCAAAAGCCTGGTCTCGTTGCTCTAGAAGCCGATTTATATAATACCCGGCTTCCTAGCTTTCCATACAAGGTACTTCGAGAATCCTACTCGGGACCCGCACATAACCCAAAGTTTTCTACCGTGACCCCCAAGGCCCGAGTTACAAGGTCCGCGCTCCCTTTAGGTCTTCTAGAACTTCCTTTCTCTTGGGCCGGGTCTCGTGCCATCTTCTCCTGGCCGGGTCTCGCCCAGGCATGGGCCTACCGGGTTATCATCCCCCAACAGTGGTCACGCCCAAAGGAGGAGCTGGAAGAGCAGCTGCGTTTTCTTGGTTTCCATGTGCAACACGACCCTGAGTATCAGGCAGGGCACGATGCGTCCTCCGAGGACTACACCGTGCATTACACCGAGGCGTCCTCGAGTTCATATCAGGAGGATAGCCCTTCCTCGTCGCAGTATGGGGCGCCACTTCTTCTCCTTCTTGGGATTTATCTCCACTTAGGCCAAAATCCTAAGCTTGGGGAGAGGTATGCCGCCATCACACTCATTTACATATTTGTTTCTGTCGGTTCTTTGTATATCCATATTTTCGTTTCTTTCGTTTCCTTTGGTTTTTATTGTTTTGTTTCCGCTTTCAAAAACGTAAAAAGACCAAAAATATTTGTGTTGTTTCTCTTAATTTGTTTCTTTTATTAGCTTACTTTACTTTCTAGTTTCAGTTTAATATTCAAAAACCCAAAAAGATTTAGCTTTGTTTGCTTGTTTCCTTCTGTTCTTGTTTTAAATTCGAAAACCCAACAATATTTGTTGTTCTTCTTTGGTTTTGTAAAGTTTGCTGCAGAGTTCAATAGTCCTCCGTGACTCCATTGGAGTTTGGTTATCATTTTATATCATTCAATCCACACGAGTGAAGAGCAATAATGACGATTTACGATAATTCAAGTTGTGGTGAGAGGATGGTATGAACTCTTTGTTTTTATTTTTATACATATACTCATCCATGTGGACATGCTTAGTTTGTTCATGTAAGGTGTATGTTATTTAATGGATACGTAGTAGTTCGTTCTCTCTCGTGATCAGTTCCAGCTTACTAATAATAGATAGCATGTCGTATAAATGTTTGCTTGCATTGTTTTATTCATAGAAGGGTATGGCATTGTGGTATCTCCCTCTGAATGTTTCACTTGAATTGACTTGGCACATGCTCACACATGCATAAGACTGAAAACAAAAGGTCAATTAAGCCTCGATGGTTTATTTTTCTTCAGAGTATTTGTACCACTTTTATAGCCCTGTTAATTTTGTTTTGTGTCAAGCATGATTATGAAAGTTGTTGCACTCTTGATTGTCGCTCCGAGTCTATTGCTAGCCTTCACTTGTACTGAGTATGAGCTATACTCGTGCATCAAACTCCCAAAAAACCAAAGTTTTCCAAATGTGTCCACCATACCTACCTATATGTGGTATTTAACCGCCACTCCAAGTAAATTTTCATGTGCTACCTTTAAAACCTTCAAAATAATTCTCATTTTGTGACATTGTTTTAGCTCACGAGGAAGTAGTAGTTGGGTTTGTTATCTTTCATACTAATTGAGTACCCCGACTTGCATGCTTCATCTGCTCGTCATTCATTTTGCAAAGAGTTGGTTAGACCATTATAACATCATAAAGCTAAACAAATAAATAAGAACTCCTCCATGGTATGAGATTGTTGGCAGGCACCCGAGGATTCGATTAGCCATGGTTTGCAAAAGCAAGGTGGGGAGGAGTGTCATATATATATACAGCATGTTATAAATGCTTAATATAAATAATTCGGAACCACTCTCAACTTGTTTAGTATGGAAGATAACAATAACTCTATTACCATTCGTTGACATGAACAATCACCTCTCAATATCATTTACTTCTGTTTTTAATAAAATAAAAAGATCTAGCACATGAGTTAATCCCTGCTTCCCTCCACGAAGGGCCTTTCTTTTACTTTTACGTTGAGTCTTCACCTTCTCACTTTATGCACCTTCCTGAGAGTATATCTTTCATTCTTAGTATAATGTGCTTGTCCCAGAACACGGTTGATTGTGGTATAACTTTGATGCTTTTATCTTTGACATCTTTACCTCTATTCTTCACTTGAACCTCAGAGGTTCCCTGGCTTGTGAGTTTTGGATGCAACTAACACGGATAAACGTTGTTTTCAGCAGAATTACCTTGGTGTCTTGTTTTTGTGTAGAAAATCAACTTTCAGGAAAACGCCCGGAAAATATCCCAAAGACCTTATTTTACTCGAAGACCCACGAAGCCAGAAGATGGAACGGAGGGGGGGAAGGAGGGGCCTACACCACCTGGTGGCGCGCCCCTCTCCCTAGCACGCGCCACCACATGGTGTGGCCACCTCAGCCACCCCCTCGACCTCCCCTTTAGACTACTTATGCACCGTGACAAAACCGAGGGGGGGGTTCGTCATATTCCACAGAAAAACACCAGAGCACCGCCGCCACCTCAAAACCCAATTTGGGGATCATAAGTTCATGTTTTGGCACCCTGCCAGGACGGGGATTCGGAGGAGATCATCGCCATCGTCATCGTCACCACTTCTCCTTCAACCATCCATGATTCCCCCATCCATGTGTCGTAATCCCCGTTGTAATCTGAGAGAGGTGGTAGGGATTGGATGAGATCGTTCATGTAATAATGCCAGATTGTTAGGGCATGGTGCCCAGTATCCGTTGTTAGTGCTATATATCGTTGTTGCAACTTTTTATGCTTAATGCTTGTCACTAGGCCTCGAGTGCCATGATCTCAGATCTGAACATGTTATTGTTTCATGAGTATAATTATGTTTCTTGATCATACCTGCAAGTTGTTTACACATGTCATTGTCTGGAACCCGAGGCCCCAAAGTGACAATAATTGGGATAACCGGAGGGGATAGCTGTGATGTGAGGATCACATGTGTTCACGGAGTGTTAATGCTTTGCTTCGGTGCTTTATTAAAATGGGCACCTTAATTACCAGTAGTTTCCCTTGAGGCCCCGCTGCAACGGGCTGGTAGTACAGAAGATGTTGTGCAAGTTTCTCATTGCGAGCACGTACGACTAAATATGGAACACATGCCTATGGTTTACCTAGTACTTGGATACTTTATTATTATCCCACGTTTTGATTATTATATGAACTATCTTACCCATGCAACGCTCGTTCATCCAACTCTTTGCGTACAGTATTTTAATCTTGCTATTTCCCACGATTGCTACCGTTGTTACTATTTTACTCATGTTGTTATTTTTACTACCGCTTCTGCTATAAAACTGTTACCACTGATAAACTGTTGCGAGCAAGTCTACTTTCAGGTGCAGCTGAATTGACAACTCATATGTTAAGTCTTATAAATATTCTTTGGCTCCCCTTGTGTCGAATCAATAAATTCGAATTTTACTTCCCTCGAAGACTGTTGCGATCCCCTATACTTGTGGGTCATTAACCCTACCTAAACCTCCTCCAACCTCCTAGTTCTTTCCCCGCCGTCGTTCTTACCCGGTGGCGGTGGAACCTACATGGAGCGGGGTCAGCGGGCGGTAGTGCTACATCGAGTCTCAGATCGAGGCCTTACAAAGGTAGTAGACTTCAGTGGAGGCTTCCTCGAGGCGGTGATGGTGCGAGCTCGGCCAGAGCGGCACTGGCGGTGATAAACCCCTCTGGCCTAGAGGCGTGGGCCCGATTTGGGCCTCGCGGGCTGCGGCCGCCATGGCTGTGCGCCTTTGGTACTCTGGCACCTCTCGCCGGTGACGAGACGTGGGGTTCATGTCCCCTGGCCATGCTGGCTAGGGTGCCAGATTCGGCCGATGGTCCTTGATCCGGTGGCTACTTGGCAGACCCGCGTGGGTGTTGCGGGGCACTAGCGGTACCGAGGCGCCATTGCTGCCTGGCCGGTTGTCCTTCTGCTGTTGTGTGCTGCTGTATCGCGTGGGCTTCCCAGAGTTGTTGCTCATGTCATGGTGGTGGCTATCTTTTCGCGGGTACGAGATCTCGGGCAATGGTGGTGTGGCTTTGTCTAGGGGCGGCGTGATAGCGGCGGCGTAGTGAGGCGAGTGGCGGCGTGCAGCAGCGAGGCATGGATGTTCTGATGGACTAGATCGAGGCCCAATGGGGTCCATCAGGGTCGGATGAGCCGGCCGATCTGCAACGTGTTCTACAACGAATGTCGAGGTAGAGTGTGCAGGAGCAGCAACGACGGTGGCCTGTCGGAGAGGTTCGAACACTGGGGGCTAAACACACTTCCTTCACCTCTTGAGGACACTTCAGAAGGGAAGCTTGAGAACAACAGCAATGGCGACACAGAGAGTTTACCCAGGTTCAGGCCACCAGTGTGGTGTAAAACCCTACTCCTACTTGTCTGATGGATTGCACTGCGATGACTACAGTACAAATGCGAGCTTGTGCTCGGGTCAGACTACTCGGGCTCTTGGGCGATTTGAGCTCTCTTTCTACGAGCGCCAAGTGGGCCCTTCTTATACTGGTGTTTGGAACTCCTTCCCGCTCATTTGGCGGGAAAGGGTTCCCACAAGATGCCAAAGCGAGGAACAACCCGTACTCTACGCTGCCTGCACGGTCTTGGTCGTCGAGGAGATCTCCACCGTCCATGGCAGCACGATGGGGGCGCCCGGTGACGTTTCCTCCGTCTTGTAGCGTGGTCTTGGTCTTCTTGCACCAAAGAGGAAATCTTGGGAAGACGCTTTGGTCGGAGCAGCTATCCCTCGGGCTTTGTACACGAGAATAGCAACTGTGGCCAAAGTAGATCTGCGTCCCTGCACAACCTCCGTCAGCGCACAGAGGCACGGTCGTCAGTGGCACATGCCTTGTCTCCCACTGAGGTACAATACTCCTTCCTTCCTCCGTCATTCGCTGCTGCCTTTGCCCCTCAGCAACAACGCCATGGTGACCGTGATTGAGCCTTCCACCATCCTTCACGTGGGCACGACCGAGCTCGACGATCTTTCCCAGACATCATACCCGATCTTCGATCGGTCGATCCTGTCCGGGATGGTTCCTCCCTTCTCCTCCTTCTTCCATGCTGTTCTTGAGCATTACCAAATCCACCTGCTTCATCTCCATCCCAATTCTTCCCTCATTCTCTCTGCCTTTGCCTTCTACTGTGAGGCGTTCCTTGGTGTGAGGCCCTCGGTGGCCCTCTTCCGCTGCTTCTTCGAGCTGCGGGAGGACCGAGCGGACCCAGCGTTGTTGACCTCTCCTTCCATGTTGGTACCGGTCTAGGGGTTGTGTTCCCCCATATGGACATCTCGCACGAGGCTGTTAGCTTCCGCGTGAGGTGGCTATACATTGACACCGGCGAGGTTTGCGATGTTCTAGAGTTTCCTTCGTCTTCGCCCGTGCGACACTCAGGATGGAGGCAGGAGGAGCTTTCAGGCGCCAGCATGCGGCCTCTGATGGAGCGCGTGAACGCGTTGTATGAAAGATGCCTTACCTTCGACATGCTCATTACCTAAATCGTCGACCGACGCCTCGCCCCCTTGCAACATCATGCGAGGAGCTTGTGTATGTACTCGGGCGTCGAAGACCCGATGCGACTCGACGGCCGCCGCCTCTACCTCCACACCTTCGAGTCCAGACTTGGTATGCTGCTTAACTGTGACATATCATCGAGGTTCCTTCCTGTCCTTTCCCCCCTTTACGATCTTCCGGCAAGGGAAAGGGACGTGATTGTGGCCCTCATGCCACTCTTTGATATATGGGCCCCTCTGGCCAAGGGGACAGAGTCACACGCGAACAACCCGTACGCGCTGGACTCTATTGAGGAGCGTCGGGCCTCTGCCCAACAGGCGCATGAACTGCATTGCCGGTTTGAGGCGTTGTTCCTTCGGGCGATGCGCAGCACCCGCGTCATCGCTGACCGCCTGCTGATACGTGATAAACGTATCCTTAATTTCTGATGTTCCATGTTGTTTTATTTTTGTTTCCCACATGTTTTCTATACACTTTATGTCATTTTTATCGATTTTCCGGACTAACCTATTGGCAAGATGCCACAGAGCCAGTTCCCTGTTTTCTGCTGTTTTTAGTTTCAGAAAAGTTGTTCTGGAAATGTTCTCGGAATTGGAAAATTCGAAGCCCGGAAGTCTTAGAATTCCCGAATGTTCCACGGAGTCCTGAAGAGACCCGGAGGGGGGCCTTAGGGGGCCCACACCATAGGGCGGCGCGCCCCCTTGGCCGCGCCGGGGGTGGTGTGGCCCCCCCAGGCCTCCACCACCTCTGCCCTTTTGCCTATTTAATCCCCTCGAGACATAAACCCTAGATAGATTTCACTTTTTCCCGAGAAACACCCGAGGCCGTCGTCGCCGTCATCCCGAGATCGGGATAGTTCTCGAGCTCTCCCCGACACCCCACCGGAGGGGGAAATCATCACCGGAGGGGTCTACACAACCATGCCCTCCTCCGAAGTGATGCGTGAGTAGTTCATCCCTGGACTACGGGTCCATAGCAGTAACTAGATGGTTGTTCTCTCCACGTTGTACCTCATGTTTAGATCTTGTGAGCTGCCTATCATGATCAAGATAGACTTAATGTAATGCTACATGTTGTGTTTGCTGGGAGCAGATGAATATTGAATGCTATGTCTTCTGATTATCAATCTATCATGTTATCTTCATGCTTATGTTATTTATGATCTTGCATGCTCTCCGTTATTAGTAGATGCCCTAGAGAAATAGATGTTAGTAACTCCAAGAGGGATTATTTATGCTCGATAATGGGTTCATGCCTCCTTTTCATCTGTGCTCGAGTAACAGAAACGTGACGGATGGAGGATGTGTTGTTATCATTAGGGGGAAAACAACAATGCTTTGTCTAAGGATGATGTTATTGTTTACATTACACACTTTGCTTACTGCGATTATCTGTTGCTTGCAACTTAATACCCAACTTTTGTTGGGATTATATTCGGAGGGTGGATTTTTAGTCATAGATGCAGTTGGATAACGGTCTATGTATTTGTTGTAATTCCCGCATGAATCACATAGTAATATTTATGTCTTGCATATGCACTACGGTGCAGCCTTCACTTCTGTCAATTGCCCAACTGTAATTCGCTCACACAACATGTTGTTTATCTTTCACGGAGAGACATCACTATTGAACTGTGGACCCCGGTCCAATTTCCTCATACTGATAAAACACTTGCTGCTTTCATACTGGTCTCATTTTGTTCCTATTGTTTTCCACACCATACGTTTAACCTCTTTGTTTTTAGCAAAACCGGTGAGATTGACAACCTCAGTGCTTCGTTGGGGCAAAGTGAATTGATTGTGTTGTGTAGGTTCCACGTTGCTTCTGCACCGGTAGTGCGCCCTGCCATCTCAGCTGCATCAACCTTCAGAAGTGCTTCTTCCTCCTATTGGTCGATTCAACCTTGGTTTCTTTTCTGAGGGAAAACTTGATGCTGCACTCTTCAAACCTTGTGCTTGGGGTCTCCCAACGAGCGTGTGTCTACACTCCATCAAGCTTTTCTGGTGCCGCTGCCGAGGAGGAAGAGAATTTCTGCAAGGGGAGTCTCTCACTTCCAATCTCTTTACTTTGTTTTTGTTTTTCTTAGTTTACTTTTATTTTGTCTTGTTTGCTTCTCTTTATCAAAAACACACAAAAAATAGTTCTTATATTAGCTGTAGTTTTATTCTTGTTTTTAGTCTTTCTAAAATGAATGTTCCTGAGGTTGAAGTTCGTTCCTTTAAGCAACAAGGGGGAGAAAGTTTGAAAGATGCTTGGTATAGGATAAGTGATGCTCATCATAGATGCACTAAGAAATACTCCACCTTAATCCTTCTTAGGAATTTTTATGTTGGTATTACTAGCTGGTATAGGTATGTTCTAGACACTCTTACTCGCGGAAATATTCTGGGAACACCTGCTTTGGAAGCATGTAATTTAATTGAAAGTTTAGTTGGAACACAACCTACTAAGGTTGTTAAAACTGGGATTACTTTAGATGATGTTATTGAAAATCTAAACTCTATGGAGAAAAATTTGCCAAATTTCCTTGATAATGCTAGCAAACTTAATGAATCAATATTAAGTATCAACAAGAAAATCACTGTCTTAGAAGCTAGAAATATCCATGATAGTAAAAATATGAGGATTGGTAAATTAGAGGAGGCTATGGAAACTTTAAGCTCAACATTTTCTGCTCTCAAGTTTAAAAAATAAAAGCCTTCTGTGGGAAAAGAGAAAAAAAATTATGTATGTCCCCAAGGCGCCTAAACCAAAAAGCCCTAATGTGCTTAAAATTAATAAAACTTGTAGTGAAACTAAAAGTGATTTGAATGTTGAATCCTCTTCATGCTAAGGTACCCATTGCTAAAATTGGGGTTTTGGAGGAAATTGTTGATTTGGATGCTTCTTCACCTGAAAATACTTGATTCCACTTTTCTTGGCCTAGCTAAACGGCGTTAAAGAAAAGCACTTCTTGGGAGATAACCCATGGTTTTATTTTTGCTTTGTTTTTATATGTTTTCTTTGAGTCAAGGGGTTGTATACTTCTGTAGAAACTCCTGTGTATCTTTCTTTTCATGTTTTAGTAGTGCCAAGTAAGGTTTCTGACGAGAGTTGGAGTTGGTTTTCGGATTTCTGCGAAGGAATCAGGTTTCTGCTGTCCACTGTAACAAATCGTATAAAATACAGGAAGATCAGAATGATCTGAAATTTTTTGTGCTTATTCCTTAGATAATTCCACAACCTTTTCATTCTTTAAGTTTTTCGATCTGAGGATTGTAAGTTCCTAGAAAAATTCCAGTTTACAAACAGTTCTGGTTTTGACAGATTCTGCCATTTTTCTTGCATTTGCTCTTTTGCGATGTCAAGTGGATTTCTTTGCTTCACGAAACATCAGTAGCTGTAGCTAATGTTTAAAAGTATCAATAGCACTTGTTCCATAAAGAACCAATGGATTTTTATTTGTTGCACTAACCCTCTAATGCGAATTACTGTTTGAGTGTGGTGTGAAGGAAGTTTTCAAGGGTCAAGAGAAGAGGTGATATATGTGATCAAGAAGAGTGGAAGGTCAAGGCTTGGGGATGCCCCTGTGGTTCATCCAAGCATATTTTAAGAATACTCAAGCATCTAATCTTGGGGATGCCCAAGGAATCCCCTTCTTCATCAACTATCTATCAGGTCACTTCTCGTGAAACTACATTTTTATTCGGTCACATCATATGAAGTTTACTTGGAGCGTCTGTTTGTTTTTTATTTTGTTTTCTTTTGATTTCCTTGCTGCAATAATATAGTTGGATCCTAGTATTCTTTGTTTGGGAGAGAGACACGCTTCGCTTTTTCGTTTGAATACTTGCTATGCTAGTATTCTTAGTTTTTATTCTAGTTGCTGCAAAAATTCATGTTTAGCTCTTGTTTTCATTGCATCTCTTATTCAGAGCTGTTAGTTTTAGTAGATTTTTGTGATTCCTCTCATGTTTTCTTGCTGTAGAATTTAGATAGTTTTTGTTAAAGCATGTTTTGTATGGTGCTTGTTAGGAAAAGAAACTGCTGCTTGAGGTAGAATTTTTAAAAGTGCAAGTAGAAGCTTGTATAGACTATGGCTAGAACTTTTTCATATCATGCTAGATGTTATTTTAGTTTTAAATCCTTGTGGTTATTGACTATCATGATTAGCCTCAAATATCCGAGAGTGTTTAATGTGCCTTTGAAAGAATCATGAGTTGTTCTTGTCATATTGAAGCATAAATTTGTGGTGTTGTCCTTTGAATGTTTTATTTTGTTGACTTGGCGCATGCTCACACCATGTTTATGACTATGAACCTGTCAATAATAGCCTCCATGATCATTTAGTTTTTGAACTTGTGGTACCACTTATGGTTTGATTAATGATGTTTATGTCGCTATGCATGATTATGGCTCTTATGCTCTCTTCATTTGTCGCTCCAGTCTTTTGCTAGCCTTCACCTGTACTGAGTATGATCTCTACTCGTGCATCCAAATCCCCAAAACAAAAGTTTTCCCATTGTGTCCACCATACCTACCTACATGTGGTATTTAACCGCCACTCCAAAGTAAATTGCCCATGTGTTACCTTTAAAACTTTTAAAATTACTCCTGTTTTGTGCTCCTGTTTTAGCTCATGAGGACGTAAATAGAGAATCTTTATCTCACTTGTTGATTTGACTTTCATACCCTGGACTAGTGGCTTCATCCTCTTATCCAATGATAGAAGAGCTAGCAGCGGGGTGCCCAGCCCCAAATTAATAACACAAATTCTCTTCACTAGTTTTGCCCCTGATTTATCAGTCAAAGCATAATTGTGTAAACAAAAGAGAAAGAGGAATGACCTTCTACCCAAATGCGTCCTTCTATGGGAGCCGCTCTTGTGAAGTCTAGTTGGCTCGTGACGTACTGTATTTTATCTTTACCATTTGTTGACATAAGCATACACCTCTCTGAAAATATAGACACTCCTCCACAGTATGTGATTGTTGGCAAGCACCCGAGGATTCAGTTAGCCATGGTTTGTGAAAGATGGTTGGGAGGAGTGTCAAGTTTTCAATACCTCTGTTTAATAAAATAAAATATCTAGCAAATGAGTGATCCATGCTTCCCTCTCCGAAGGGCCTTCCTTTTACTTTTATGTTGAGTCTCCATCTTCTAACTTTATGCAGAGTTGAGAGAGAATTTTTGCCATTCTGAGTTTTATGTGCATTTGTCCTAGAAACATTATTAATTGATCCATGATGTGTTATTTCTTGTTCTCTAATTATTTGTTCTAGTCTTCCTCATGAACTTCGAAGGTGTCCTGGCATTTATGTTTTGCTCCACTCTTAAGGACTAGCGGAATATCACTTTGACATGTTCTCTCTATACTTGAAACAAACGTATATCTTTCTTTGCATTGTTATTCATGATCTTTTATTTGAGTTACTTCTCATGATGCAAAGTGATTGTTGTGCTTTATTATTAAAGTTCTATTTATCATGCTTGTGTTTAAGTTCTATGATCTCAGCTTACTTATGATTTTACATTATTGACGATCAAGTTTATATTGGTAGCATGTCACCTCAGAAATTATTGTGTTTTTATCGTTTACCTACTCGAGGACGAGTAGGAACTAATCTTGGGGATGTTGATACGTCATAAAAGTATCCTTAATTTTTGATGTTCCATGTTGTTTTCTTATTGTTTCCCACGTGTTTGCTATACACTTTATGTCATTTTTATCGATTTTCTGGACTAACCTATTGACAAGATGCCACAGAGCTAGTTCCCTGTTTTCTGCTGTTTCTAGTTTCAAAAAAGTTGTTTTGGAAATATTCTCGGATTTGGAAAATTTGAAGCCCGGAAGTCTTAGAATTTCCGAAGGTTCCACGGAGCCTCGAAGAGACCCGGAGGGGGGGCCTCAGGGGGCCCACACCATAGGGCGGCGCACCCACCCTTGGCCGCGCCGGGGTGGTGGTGTGGGGCCCCCAGGCCTCCACCGCTTCTGCCCCTTTGCCTATTTAATCCCCCGAGACATAAACCCTAGATATATTCCACTTTTTCCCGAGAAACACCCGAGGCCGCCGTCACCGTCATCTAAAGATCGGGAGGGTTCTGGAGCTCTCCCCGGCACCCTTCCGGAGTGGGAAATCATCACCGGAGGGGTCTACACCACCATGCCCTCCTCCGAAGTGATGCATGAGTAGTTCATCCCTGGACTACGGGTCCATGGCAGTAGCTATATGGTTGTTCTCTCCACTCTGTACCTCATGTTTAGATCCTGTGAGCTGCCTATCATGATAAAGATCATCTTTATGTAATGCTACATGCTGTGTTTGCTAGGATCTGATGAATGTTGAATGCTATGTCTTATGATTATCAATCTATCATGTTATCTTCATGCTTATGTTATTTATGATCTTGCATGCTCTCCGTTATTAGTAGATGCTCTGGCCAAGTAGATGCTAGTAACTCTAAGAGGGAGTATTTATGCTCGATAGTGGGTTCATGCCTCCTTTTCATCTATGCTCGAGTGACAGAAATGTGATGGATGGAGGATGTGTTGTTGCCATTAGGGAGAAAACAACAATGCTTTGTCTAAGGATGATGTTATTGTTTACATTACACACTTTACTTACTGTGATTATCTGTTGCTTGCAACTTAATACCCAACGTTTGTTCAGATGATATTCGGAGGGTGGATTTTTAGTCATAGATGTAGTTAGATAACGGTCTATGTATTATGTTGTAATGCCCGCATGAAGCACATAGTAATATTTATGTCTTGCATATGCACTATGGTGCAGTCTTCACTTCTGTCAATTGCCCAACTTTAACTCGTTCACCACACATATTATTTTCTTTCACGGAGAGACATCACTAGTGAACTGTGGACCCCGGTCCATTTTCCTCATACTGATAAAACACCTGCTACTTTCATAGTGCTCTCATACTGTTCCTACTATTTTCCTACTGTTTTCCACACCATACGTTTAACCTCTTTGTTTTTCAGCAAAACCGGTGAAATTGACAACCTCATTGCTTCGTTGGGGCAAAGTGAATTGATTGTGTTGTGTAGGTTCACGTTGCTGCTGCACCGGTAGTGCGCCCTGCCATCTCAGCTGCATCAACCTTCAGAAGTGCTTCTTCCTCCTACTGGTCGATTCAACCTTGGTTTCTTTTCTAAGGGAAAACTTGATGCTGCACTCTTCACACCTTGCGTTTGGGGTCTCCCAACGAGCGTGTGTATACACTCCATCACCTGCACATCGAGACGCCGGATCTCCCCTTCGAGTATAGCGGCGCCGGCTGTGTCCACTACTTCTCACGGTTCATCGCCACGCTCGAGGAGGAGGTTCATGACCTGGATGAGGTCTTGAATGAGGAGAACCACTAGCTCCTGGCGGTGGCGGTCAATCATGCCTTCTCCCAGCTTCAGCTTGCCGATCCCCTGTTTGATTTCAACACCCTTTCTGCACCGATTCCGGATGATGTTCAGGACACCCTCCGAAGCCAAGTGTGTGAGGCGGTGAATGCCTTCAGTGAGAAGTTCAACCCGCTGAAGGGTGATGGTGTGTAAACACACGTTCGTTGGGAGACCCCAAGAGGAAGGTATGCAGAGTACATAAGCAAGTTTTCACTCTGTAAGAAACTAAGGTTTAATCAGACCAGTAGGAGAAAGAAATCATTTCTGAAGGTTGATGACAACTGATGTTCGCAGGGTGCACTACCGGGCTCAGCAGCAACGTGGAATCTGTACACAACATGACCAAGATACTTTGCCCCAACAAAATAGTGAAGTTGTCAATCTCACCGGTTTTGCTAACACAAAGGATTGTGATGTATAATATGGAAAATGATGTATGATTGCAGTGAATGAAAGTAAAACAATGTTTGTAAAAAAGAACAGTGCTTGAAGTGGTTGTATTATCAGTGTAAAAGAATGGACCGGGGTCCAGAGTTCACTGGTGGTGTCTCTCCATAAAAGATAGATAACATGCTAGGTAAACAAATTACAACCAGGAAATTGACAGAAATAAAGGTTGCACCGTAGTGCATATGCAATACATGATGATTATTATGGGATTTATGCGGGCATTACAACATGATACATAGACCGTAATCCAACTGCATCTATGACTAATAATCCACCCTCAGAACGTAATCCAAGCATACTTCGGGTATTAAGTTGCAAGCAACAGATTATTGCATTAAGTAAAGTGCGTAATGTAAACAATAAAATTATCCTTAGACAAAGCATTGTTGTTTTCTCCCTAATGGCAATAGCACATCCCCCATCTGTCACGTTTCTTTCACTCGAGCACAAATGAAAAGGAGGCATGAACCCACTGTCGAGCATAAATACTCCCTCTTGGAGTTACAAGCATCAACTTGGCAAGAGCATCTACTAGTAACAGAGAGCATGAAAGATCATAAATAACATAAACATGATAGATTGATAATCAACTTGACATAGCATTCAATATTCATTGGATACCAGCAAACACAACATGTAGCATTACAAATAGATGATCTTGATCATGTTAGGCAGCTCACAAGATCTAAACATGGTGGCATAAAGAGGAGAAGACAACCATATAGCTATGGATATGGACTCGTAGTCCAAGGATGAACTACTCACGCATCACTCCGGAGGTAGACATGGTGATGTATAGCCCTACGGTGATGATTTTCCCTCCCGGCAGGGTGCCGGGGAGAGCTTCAGAACCCTCCTGAACTAGGGTTGACGATGGCGGCGATTATGGAACTTTTAATGGATGGAGGCTCGGGAAATTAGGATTTTCCCGAGAAGGAGCTTAAACAGGCGAAAGGGAGATGTTGGTGGCGCGGCCAAGGGGGGGGGCGCCCTATGGTGTGGCCACCCCGTGGCTCCCCTCCGGATCTCCTCCGGACTTCGTGTGCTTGACAGAAAAATAGGACCCTGGGTTTTCGTTTCATCCCGTTCCGAGAATATTTCCAGAACAACTTTTCTGAAACCAAAAACAGCAGAAAACAGGAACTGGTGTTGTGGCATCTTGTTAATAGGTTAGTCCGAGGAAATCCATAAAAATGCTATAAAATGTATAGAAAACATGTAGCAATTTACATTAAAACAACATGGAACATAAGAAATTACAGATACGTTTGAGACGTATCAAGCATCCCCAACCTTTGTTCTACTCGTCCTCGAGTAGGTAAAACGATAAAACAAAATAATTTATGAGGTGACATGTACCAACATAATCTTGATCATCATATTTGTAAAAGAATTTGTAAGCTGAGATCATAGTACTCTAAACATAGGCATTATAGATATAATACTAATAATGAAACTTAGAAACCATGTTGCAACATGAAAAGTAACACAAACAAAAGATCATGAATAATAATGCACTTGAAAGTTATATGTTTGTTTCGAGCATAAAGAAAAGATAGCAAAGTGGTATTCCGCTTGTCCTTAAAAAGGGAGTGATGCGCTTGTAACACACGTTCGTTGGGAGACCCCAAGAGAAAGGTATGAAGAGAGCAGTAGCAAGTTTCCCTCAGAAAGAAAGCAAGGTTAAATCGACCAGTAGGAGAAAGAAGCAACTTCCGAAGGTTGATGCAGCTGAGATGGCAGGGCGCACTACCATTTCAGCAGCAACGTGTAACCTACACAACACAGTCAATTCACTTTGCCCCAACGAAGCAGTGAGGTTGTCAATCTCACCGGTTTTGCTGAACACAAAGAAGTTAAACGTATGGTGTGGAAAATAATATGAGAACAGTATGAAAATAACAGCAACAACAGTAGTGTGAAAACATTGGAAGGATTGGTTGTATTATCAGAATGAGAAAATGGACCGGATCCATAGTTCACTAGTGGTGTCTCTCCATAAAAGATAGCTAACACGCGCGGTGAAAAAATTACAGTCGGGCAATTGATAGATAATGAAACATGCATGACATAATGATTATTATGAGATTCATGCGAGCATTACAACAAGATACATAGACCGTCATCCAACTGCATCTATGACTAATAATCCACCCTTTGAATATCATCCGAACAAACGTTGGGTATTAAGTTGCAAGCAACAGATTATCGTAGTATGCAAAGTGTGTAATGTAAACAATGTAAACAAAGTAAACATCGTTGTTTTCTCCCTAATGGCAACAACACATCCTCCATCCATCACGTTTCTGTCACTCGACCACAGATGCAAAGGAGGCTTGAACCCACTATCGAGCATAAATACTCCTCTTGGAGTCACTAGCATCAACTTGGCCAGAGAATCTACTAACAACGGTGAGCATGCAAGATCATAAAAAACATACACATGAAGACAACATGATAGATTGATAATCAATACAAATAACATTCAATAATCATCGGATCCCAGCAAACACAACATGTAGCATTACAATAAGATGATCTCGATCATGTGAGGCAGCTCACGAGATCCAAACATGAGGCATAAAGAGGAGAGGACAACCATCTAGCTACTGCTATGGACCCGTAGTCCAAGGATGAACTACTCACGCATCACTCCGGAGGTGGGCATGGTGGTGTAGACCCCTCCTGTGATGATTTTCCCTCCCGGCAGGGTGCCGGGGAGAACTCCAGAACCTCCCCGATCTCGGGTTGACGATGACGGCGGTCTCAGGTGTTTTTCGCAGAAAAGTGGTATATTTTTAGGGTTCACACATCGGGGAGAATATATTGGCGAAAAGGAGATGACGGTGGGCGCCCGAGGGGCCCACACCACCCCCAGGTGCGACCAGGGGGCGCCGCCCTATGGTGTGCCCTCCCTGTGGCCCCTCCGGGCCTCTTCGAGACTCCATGGAACCTTCGGGAACTCTAAGACTTCCGGGCTTCAAATTTTCCAATTCCGAGAATATTTCCAGAACAACTTTTCTGAAACTAAAAATGGCAGAGAACAGGAACTGGCTCTGTGGCATCTTGTCAATAGGTTATTCCTCGGAAATCGATAAAAATGACATAAAGTGTAAGGAAAACATGTAGCATATGGCATGAAAATAACATGAAATATCAGAAATTAAGGATACGTTTATGACGTATCAACATCCCCAAGCTTAGTTCCTACTCATCGTCGAGTAGGTAAATGATAAAAACACATAATTTCTGAGGTGCTACCAACATAAACTTGATCATCTAAATTGTAAAAGCATAAGCATAGTTGAGATCATAGAACTTTAACACAAGCATGACAGATATAATTCTAAAAATAAACATATAATCACTTTGCATCATGAAAAGTAACACAAACAAAAGATCATGAATAATAATGCACTCGAAAGTTATACGTTTGTTTCAAGCATAGAGATAACATAGCAAGGTGATATTTTGCTTGTCCTTAAGAGTGGGGTAAAACATAAATGCCAGGTGTCGTGGTGGTGTCACGGCAGATGCCATAGGATGGCTAAAGATGTGGGGACGAAGGACGCTGGAGGCGCTCGGGGAGGGATCACGCGACGAGTAGACGCGTGAAGGATGAAACAGGCACTGCAAACAACACAATCTACCCAGGTTCAGGGCCCTCGTGAGGAGGTAAAACCCCTACTCCTGCCTTTCTATCTGTATTTTGATGTCTCACCGAGTAGCCACAGTACAATGGTTCTTGCTACCGAGTAGCCACTCTTCTCTCTACCAGATGAACTAGGTCAAGAAATGTGAATCGGTCTCCGGATCCCCCGCGCAGGAGGGGGAAGGGCACCTTATATACTCGGTGCCCAGCCGGATACAGCCAAATACAAACAGGTGTCGACATTGTGTGCACACCGTCCTTCTTCCGAGTTCCCGCTGACAACTTTGGCTTCTAAGCTTGTCCCGTTGCGGAAAGTCGTTGGGCAAAACCAAGTAACCAGTCTGTTATCACTGCGGCGAACACAGAGTAGGTCCCCCCTATCCTGCGACGCCCTGCTGCCACACTGTCGCTGTCGGGCACGCCGTCCTCAGATGAACAATGTTGTGAACAGTGCCAAGGTACGGACCCGGGATACGCGGGATCTTGTGTCAGAACGGCTCCTTTGACTTCTGGCCCGAGTAGGATCCCGCCATTTCTACTCGGGCCAATTCTTCTATTCGGAGAACCATAACTCTTCTTGATTCGTCCTTCTAGCCATCTGTGTGTAGGACCGAGTAGCAGTCGACCGGGTAGCAAGTACCGGGTAGCCGGCTACTCGGCCAAATATCCCTTCTGATCTTGCCTTTGGCCCTTGCCTTTACCCTACTCGGGGGCAACCCCCGGACAGCAGTCCCCGAAGCTGGTAGAGTCCTGCGAACTCGTTCACTGGGCTCTGCCAGCTTAAAACCAACCTTGGCAACATTGCCCCGTGACCTCAAGATGCGAGTAAAACCCGAGTAGCACTCTGGAAAATACCTTGAGCTTCTTCTCCTCCGAATAGAGCTAGTTCTCTTCTCTGTAACCGAGTAAAAAGACTTGGTGAATTTTCCAAACAGAATCTCTGCGTGGCAGAGCACAATCCGGCTTTCCGCGCAGCAACTGGGCACGTGTCACGCATCCACGACCCCGACGCCTCGGTACCCTGGACCTGACAGGCCACGCGCCCAGTTTTCACGGCCTGGGCCCACTAGCCCGTTACGTCCATCACGCGCAGTAATTGCCCACGATCTTATCGTGGGATCTAATGCGCCGTTACGCGCGCGTTCCGCGCTGTGTGCGTTTCTAACCGGCCCACAGATCCCACGTCGCACGATTACTGCCACGATCGATCCCACTACCTCAACTCGTAACGGTAGTCTGAGGAGCGGTATAAATACCCCCTCGGTGACTCCTTCTTCTCCTTCCGCTCGCACTTTCCCCTCTGCCTTCTCGTTTCTCCGCCGCCGCAGAGCTCCTCGCCGCCGCGCAACTTACTGCGCGCCGCGAGTTCTTCCACAACACCAAATCCTTCAACCTTTTCCCCAATTTCCTCCTCATGCCATGGCTCGTGACGACAACGCTCGCGCCGGCTGGGCCGGATCCGAGGTCACCGCCGAGGATTGCCAATGGCTTGTGAACACCCGGAGGGTTCCTCCGGCGTTTGCTGCCGGCCACCTGGCGACGAGCTCGTTCCGGCTCCGCAGGAGGGCGAGCATGTCGTCTTCCTCGCGCATTTCGCGCGAGGATTCGGCCTTCTAGCCTCGAACTTTTTCCGGTCGTTTCTCGACCATTACGGCCTCCAGCCACATCATCTTCCTCCAAACGCCGTCGTCTTCCTCTCATACCACGCCGTGGTATGCGAGGCCTTCTTGGGCGTCCGCCCTACTACTGCAACCTGGAGCAGATATTTCTTCTTTCGACAGCAGTAAGGGCAAGAAAGATGGCGCGGACACCAGCCGCGGGATGACGGAGACAGGCAGCGCCATGATGGTGCAGCGTGGTGGAACCAATCACCCACGCATCAAGGGGTTGGATTCTGTCCGCAAGTGTCAGAAAACCTTCTTGTACGTGAAGAACGTCCCCTCCAAGAAGGGAGCCAAGGTGGAGGACCGCATCAATCTGCCCCGCTGGACCAACCGAGCTCCCACTGGGCAGAACTGGCGGAGCAAGCCGTCCCTCGACAGCAACCTGAAGCAGATGGACGAGCGCCTCGCTCATCTGCTCGGAGAGGGGCTCAAGAGCGATGATCCGATCGCCTGCTAGATCTCCAGGCGAGTGCTGCCACTCCAGCACCGTGTCCATCTCATGTGCTACATGGGCGGCCCCCGCGACTGCACTCGGACAACCACGTTCGAGCACAGCAACGCTGATGTCGCCACTTGGGCGCGGTCCATCATGACCACTGGCCTCAGGGACCACTGGCAATACGGCTTCATCCCGTACAGCCGTACGAAGCCAATTGAAAGGGTTAGTAATTCTCATTCTGTTTCTTGTTTACATGCTCCGAGTAGATAGCCTTCTCATCTTGCTGTAATTAGTATCCGCACTCTGCGCCGAGTAAGACACTTAGCAGAATTGCTTAGGCTTGTTGTGCTTTATGTTTGCACGCCCTGCCGAGTAGCATACTTAGCAGAATTGCTTAGGCTTACTGTGCTTTATGTTTGCACGCCTTGCCGAGTAGCATACTTAGCAGAATTGCTTAGGCTTACTGTGCTTTATGTTTGCACGCCTGCCGAGTAGCATACTTAGCAAATTGCTTAGGCTTACTGTGCTTTGTGTTTGCACGCCTTGCCGAATAGGATGCCTTTATGCTACTCGACTAACTTGTGATGCTTCTCTGTTCTCCAGGTCCTTGCTCGTCAGCTTGCCGAGAGCGCGGAGCGCTTCGAGGCTAACTGGGAAGATGACCGAGAAGAGGATGATGAGGTCTCCTTCGAAAGCGCGGACAAACTCAACATCCCCCACGCCGCTCAGACAGAAAAACATCACGTTGACGCGTCTGTCCGTGATTGGTCCGAGGATGATGACGAAGGTAATTGAGCTCATCTTGTCTGGCCGCTAGCGCAACCCCACTTCCTCCGCTTCTGAATTGTTTCCTTCTTCCCAATGGTACAGACGATGCCGACGCTGAGGAGGAGGGCGAGGACGAGGAGGAGGACGCCCTGGCCGTTGATCCGCTTTCAGTCGCCGCTCCTGTTACTCGCAAGAGGACGGGTAGCGGTGCTCAGGAGCCCCCCTCCAAGAAGACGAAGACGGCCGGGAAGAAGACCAAGAAGGCCGTGGCAAAAGGGCGACGGCTACCCCCTTCCCGCAAAGGGTAAGCCACTTTCTCCTAAGCTATACACCTCTGTGGCCGCAATTTCCCAATCCTTTTACTCCGCTGTTTCTTCTCGATTTCTTCTGTCCTTTTTCCTTTTCTAAACTTCTTTCTTCTCTTCAGCGCCCCCTTGGACGCTAGTGCTGCCGTCGCATCCACCCAAGAAGAAGACCGCCATCGATGTTGACAACCTCATCGAGATCTCTGAGGAGGACGAGGACGCCGCACGGGACAGGGCGCGTGCATCCTCTCCCGTGAAAGGAGACGACTCCGACGACGCTCGGTACATGGACCGACGCCCACGACACCGAGCAGGAGCAGCAGGCCCGCGCAGAACAAGAAGCGCGGGATGCTGATCGCGACGAGAGGCCACCTTCTCCTCCGGCCACCACGGCCGAGGAAACTTAGAACAAGATCTTGAGCAGCATGATGACGCCGCCCTTGAGCGGCATGAAGAAGACCAAGAGCAGCCAGCAACAAAGGCTGCTGAACATGGCGACTCCGCGGCCCAGCCGCTGACAGAAGGACAAGACGTCACTCAGCAAGACCCCGCTGCCGAGCAGCGGGTTGAGACGATGAGACGGAGCAGGACCCTCCGAGCGGCGTGCAGCCAGACGCCGCGCAGGGTAGCGCTCAGCCGGATGCTACGCCGGGTAGCACGCCCTTGGTGCCGCCTCCCCAGCAGGGCACTTCCTCCACCGCGCCAAACCCGCCGGTGAAGAAGACCAAGACAGCATCCAGCCCTCCGGCCAAGCAGCCTATCAAGAAGATCAAGCAGGAAGCCGTTGAAGAAGCCGCCGCCGAGAAGAAGGCCGAGAAGCAAACTTCCGGGAAGCAGGCCGCCGAGAAGCCAGCTGGCCAGCAGAGGCACCGCAGGAACCCGCCGCGTGGCGGTGCGCATGGTGCTGCCACGCCGCCGCCAAGACCAACTGCCAAGCCCGGCCAGCTCACCATCCGTGAACCTGACGCGGCTGCTGACACTGCCGCAGGATCCAGCTTCCCAGATCCACCCAGCTTCCCACCTTATATGGTGAAGATCAGCCAGCAGTACGGCATCCCCATAACCTCCGAGGAGAGAAAAACTTGCCCTCAGGAAGGGTAAACAGGCCGCAGCCGTGGACTCCAAAGCTCCAGCCAGAAACAAGGATAGGTCCGTCTCGATCTCCTCGCGCGAGGTCCAGGAAGCCGAGGTGACGTCCACGGGCCTCGAGCAAGTGATCGATCGGATTTATCGACGCTGTGTGGGACAGCAAAGTCCTTGGCAACCCGAACTGGGACGGCGTGGGTTTGGGCGATTTGGATCACATGCGTTGACTGGAACAAGGCGGACATGGGTTATAAACCCATGACCATCTCGTCCAAATCCAGCACGCTTGCCGCCAAGATGTTCGTCCACCGCAAGGCTGCAGAGGATCTTGAACAAAGTTACGCGGTAAGTCTTACTCATCCGTCCGAGTTGCATTTTCCTTCTCTTCTATTCTTCTCCTTCTTCTTATCCATCACCCAGTCCCGAGATTCTGGCCGAGTAGGCGGGTACTCAACCGAGTTGCCGCCTTCTCGGGTCGAATCTTCACGACTTTGTCTGATTCTTTTTCTTTCTTCCTCAGAATAGCCTTCTGAAAATAACAACCTGTACCGGCGGCTGCTATGGAATCACAGAATCGCTAGGAGGCGTCTTGAGGCCCTAGAATTGGAGCGCAAGTCCGAGGCGGCGGAGAAGGAGGTCATGGATAGCGCCCTCAAGATCTGAAGTCGAAAGTAAGCTTTTAGCTATGCGGTTCCTGCGTTTGGTGTTTACGTCCGCTTTTGCTTTCTGCTCTAATCGATCGTTCTCTGCAGGCAAATTCAAGGCCCTGGCCGAGGAGCATGAGAACTGCCGCGTCTTTGTCGAGAGCGGCCAAGCCACGATCAAGAAGCTGGAAGGTTAGTTGATGTCTTCTCGGCTTGCTTTTCTTGCGTTCATCTTGGCTACTCTGCTGACCTTGCTTTGCTTTTCACAGAAGACCATAAGAAGTTTGTCGAGGAACATCTCTGCCTCAAGCCTGCTGAGGTGCAGCAGCAGATTGCAAGCCTTGAGGTGGAATTCAAGAAAAGGCACTCTCCGAGATGGAACCATTGCAGGTCCAGCTGCGAACTGCTCTCCAAGCCATTGATCTAGCTGCCGAGAGAGAGATAAAGCAGTGGCCGAGAAGAAAAAGACCGAAGCGGTAGCCACAACCAAGCAAAGGGCTCTCGAGCTGGAATGCAAGACGCTGAAGGAGAGCAACTCGGATCATGCTCCAGCTGGGCGTTCCGGAAGGTAGAAGAAAAGCATGTTGCTAACGAAAGAGTCATGGAAGAACAAGCTGCAGGCGCTACTCTACGACCTGAATAGTAAGTGCCCACTTCTTTGCACTTCACTTTTCCCTTCTGCTTCTCTTCTACTCGACTCATTTCTCTATTCTGCCCCTATCTCTAATCTTTTTTATAGCTCTTTCAGAAATCTTCCCCGACCTCGACTCGTCTTGCAAGCCTGCTCTGGCAAAGGCCCAAGCTGTTCGCACCGAGAAGGGCGAGCCTATGGATGCCAAGGCTTCAATTGAAGACAGCATCACCACCATGCAGGTCCAGCTCCAGCGCCTAAGGGGCGTGGGCACCGATTTGGTGCGCACTGCCTTCCAACTTCATGACCTATTCTGGCCGCGGGAGACTGTGCCACCAACCATCCGCGGGCTTGCCGAGAAGCTGACTGGCGTGAAGGCCGAGCTGAAGAAATGGCGGGCATCTGGAGCTCGGGCCGGTGCTGACATGCTGCTGCTCTTCATGTACAGCTGGTACGAAAACCTTGATCTTAACGTCATTCTCGAGATGAGGCAGAAATCGAAGTGGGAGACGGATCCCGACTGCGTGGCTCGCCGTCAGTCGGTTGCGTACGAGATCGCCAAGTACGCGGACACCGCGCGCTTCATCGATGGCGTCACCGAGCCCGACACGGAGGTGGAGGGCGATGATGATGAAGACGAGGACGCCACCGAGTCTGAAGGCCTGAGCAGCTTCGAAAGTGAGCGCTACAAGACCGGGAAGGGGAAGGCCGCGGTCGTCGCTGACAGCGAAGAGGAGGCCGAGAGCGTGGAGATGACCATCGACACCGCGGCCCTCGAGTTCGGCACTTCATCAGGTGCAGCTCTCGATTATACGACGCGACTCCGCGCTCAGACTGCGGCCTCCACCTCGGTTACGGACGCCACCTCGGTGGCCACGGCCACCTCTGATCAGGCCGCCACCGAGCCAGACGCAGATGCTGCGAAGACCGACGCCGCCAACTCGGAGAATGATGCTGCTAAGGCCAGCGCTGAATCTGAAGCTGCCAAGGCCGACGCTGATGCTGAAGCCACCAAGGCCAACGCCGAGAACACTGCTGCTTCTACTTGATTACTTCCTGCAACTTTATCCTCGAAACTTTTATCAGATCCCCGGGATGCCGGGTGCAGATGTATCGAAACAATTATGCTTGTCGCTTGCTACTCAGTTTTATTCACGTTTGATATTTAACTTAGTCAATTTGAGCAACCTTGGCTCGATGCCGGGTTGCGTTATCATGCAAGTCCCCGAGTTGCAGTTCTTATTCGCTCTTCCTTCTCATCTCAGCTCTTACCCGCAACTTGTTACTTTTTTGGTATTCGAGTCACAAGAATTCAAAGTTGGAGTTGCAAATACTTAGCCACTTAGAAACACTCATAGTAACGCAGCCCACCATTTAGCCGAGAAGGAGTTAACAAGAAACAACAGTAAAAGACGTCCTACTCGGTTCCTGCACTTTTTCTTTCCTTAGTAATTTTTCTTGTGCTCATTGACCTTTTTGCTTGTTCTCTTGCTTGCCATGAAGCCGGGTTTCGGACAGCAGCAGAGTCGAAGAGTTGGCATGTAGGTTTAAACACAATACTAGATGTACTCGTGAAACTTTAAGCAGAGCAACCGAGTGGACAAAAGTAAAAAGTAGAAACACAAATAGCAAGTTTGGACGAGGGCAGTCCCCGAGCTTAATTTCAGATTGCAGGGTAGAATTTTAATTCGGATAAGAGAGTACATACACATCTTTGCTCACGAAAGAAAGCGACGAAGTAGGGCTACATTCCAAGGGCGCTTAGATTCCTCTCCAGCTTTATCTGCCCTGTTCTCCTGTGATGGACGCATGTCCACGAGATAATAGGCGTCATTGTGCAGCGCTTTGCTCACAACGAAGGGCCCTTCCCATAGAGGAGACAACTTGTGCATCCCGGCTGTGCGTTGCACAAGCCTGAGGACCAAGTCTCCTTCTCGAAAAACCCTTGGGTTTACCTTTCGGCTATGATAACGCCGCATGTTTTTCTGGTAGATAGCTGAACGTGACAGAGTAAGCTCTCTTGCTTCTTCGAGCAGGTCAACGTCATCTTCTCGAGCTTCTCTCACCTCCACCTCAGTGTAGAGGGTTACTCGGGGGGAATCATGCTCTAAGTCTGTTGGCAACACGGCCTCAGCCCCGTATACCAAGAAGAATGGCGTGTAGCCGGTTGACCGGTTAGGGGTAGTCCTTAGACTCCACAACACCGCTGGCAACTCGTCTAGCCAACACCCAGGTGTTTTCAGCAGTGGCTCAATCAGTCTTGGCTTTATGCCGGCTAGCACCATGCCGTTTGCTCTTTCCACTTGCCCATTGGAGGCGGGATGCGCAACAGATGCGACATCTAGTCGGATGTGCTTATCTCTGCAGAACCGCACCATTGCTCCCTCTGCGAAATTTGTGCCGTTGTCGGTGATGATACTGTGCGGGTAGCCGTATCTCAGGATCACATCCTTTAAGAATTTCACGGTTGTAGCTCCATCGCACTTCCGAATAGGCTTCACTTCTATCCACTTGGTGAACTTGTCCACCATGACTAAGATGTGTGTCATGTTGCCTTTAGCCGGCTTGAAGGGGCCAACCATATCCAGGCACCATACAGCAAACGGCCAAGTGATGGGAATGGTTTTCAACTCGGAAGCAGGCATGTGGATCTTGCTCGTGAACATCTGACAGCCGTTGCACTTCCTCACGATGTCTTCAGCTTGCTGTAGAGCTGTGAGCCGATAGAAGCCATGCCGAAAAGCTTTCTTGACCAACAGAATTTCTCCTCCTTCTTCTGGGTCCACAGAACGTTGCAGCACGTCGGTGGCACTTCTTTTGTGCAGCACATCTCTGAATATAGTGTAGCCCTTGGATCTTCTCTGAATCTGCCTTGCGACCACCTCATCTCCTGGCAGAGTACCGTCCTTTAGAAAGGATAATATGGGCATGGCCCAACTCGGTGTCTCCCATGTGGGAAACACTGGTTCGTCCACTTCCATTGGGACAGGCACCCTGGCTGCTCTTTAGGGTTGGGAGCTTCTCTGGAGCCCTGAACGATTGGCAAGGACCTCCTCAATGAATGCGACAGTCCCCGGGTTAAGGACAGCAGTCCCCGAGTATGGAGTGGCAGTCCCCGAGTATGGAATGGCAGTCCCCGAGTAGGGAACGGCAGTCCCCGAGTAGGGAGCGGCAGTCCCCGGGTTCTCTGTTGCATTCTCCCAGTCAATCTCCATGGGAACGGATTCTTCACTCGGCAGAGAAGGAACGAATATGGATTCCGAGTTGGGAGATGGCTTGTTGGATGGCTTCCTTAAGTGCTCCAAGGCAACCCCTGCCGGGATGGATTGCTGAGAAGATCCCAACTTGGATAGCTCGTCTGCTGCTTCGTTCTCTGCTCGGTGAATATGCTGGAATTCGCAGCCTTCAAAGAATCCAGTCATAGACTGTACCAGGAAGCGGTATGATGCCATATTGGCATCCAGAGCATCCCAAGTGCCAGAGACTTGCTGCACCACCAGATCTGAATCGCCATAGCATATGATGCGCTGTATGCCAACCTCCTTGGCTACTCGCAAGCCGTGCACCACGGCCTCGTACTCTGCAACGTTGTTGGACGCTTTGAAATGAATCTGCAGCACGTACTTGAGCTGATCTCGTTTGGGTGACGTGAGCACTACGCCAGCACCAAGGCCTTCCTTCACCTTCGAGCCATCAAAGTGCATCTTCCAGTAATTGGAAATTGGAGCGGGAGGTTCGTACTGCACCTCAGCCCAATCCAGAAACTCCGCCAGAATCTGAGACTTGATGGCTTCTCTTCTCGCATACGCGGGAGCGTACGCGGCCAGCTCAATTGCCCACTTGGCTACTCTGCCACTCGCCTCCTTGTTGCCCATGATATCCAAGATGGGAGCAGAGCTCACAACCGTGATGGGATGCTCTTGGAAATAATGCTTCAGTTTCTTGGCGCCCAGGTACACGCCGTAGGTCATCTTCTGGTAATGCGGTAGTTTGCTTGGAGCTGGACACTTCACTGAGGTAGTATACTGGGGCTGCACACTTTTGCCTTCTTCTTCTCGCTCCACCACAATCACCACACTGACCACTCGGTTGGTAGGAGCAATGTATAGCATTGGCTCCTTGGGTAGCGGACTAGCCAAGATGGAGCGCTACCCAGCATTGCCTTCAGCTCATTGAATGCCACATCCGCTTGCGGAGTCCAGACGAACTTGTCACTTTTCTTCATCAGCTGGTACAGAGGCAGGGCCTTCTCGCCCATTCGGCCCAAGAAACGGCTCAAGCAACCAGTGAATTTTTGCACATCCTTCAGGGATTCGGCAAAGACATGCTCTCAATAGCTTTTATCTTTGAAGGATTGGCTTCAATGCCCCGACTAGACACCAGGAAGCCGAGTAGCTTGCCAGCCGGACCAAAGGTGCATTTACTCGGGTTCAGCTTCATTTTATACTTGCGCAAGTTAGCGAAAGTCTCCTCAAGTCGGCAAGTAGAGTATGTGTTTTATTCGTTTTGATGACAATGTCATCTACGTACACCTGCACATTCTTGCCGAGCTGATCGTGCAAGCATTTCTGCATGCAGCGCTGATAAGTAGCACCCGCATTCCGCAACCCGAAACACATGACGATAGCAATAAGCCCCGTACGGGGTAATGAAGGCAGTCTTTATTTGATCAGCAGGATTGAGAGCTATCTGGTGGAAACCAGAGTAGGCATCTATGAAAGACAGCAGTTCACAACCAGCAGTGGAGATCACCTGATTGCGAGGTAGCGGAAAAGGATCCTTGGGGCATGCTTTGTTCAAGTCGGTGTAGTCGACACACATGCGCCATGCGGTAGCAGCCTTAGGATCTTCCTTCTTCTTCTCGACCATGACCGGGTTGTCTAACCAATCCGGGTGCAGCACCTCCATGATGAAATTGCTTATCAGCAACTTGGTGATCTGGTCACCAATGGCCTTCCTTCTCTCATCTCCGAAGCGGCGCATAGCCTGCTTCACTGGTTTGGCGTCAGGACGCACATGTAACGAGTGCTCAACCAACTCCCTCGGGACTCCTGGTAAATCTTCATTGGACCAGGCGAACACGTCCCGATTCTCACGGAGGAAGTGGATGAGCTCGCTTTCCTATTTCTCCGCCAACCCGGAGCCAATGATGGCTACGCGGTCGGGGAACTCAGGGTCGACCTGGACCTTCTTTGTCTCTTGAGATGCCTGGAACGCGGTCCCGTGCTGGGTACTCGGCACGCCCTGCGCACCAGCTTGCGCGGATTGCGCCATAGCCACCACCTCGTACATCTTCTTCTTTCTCGGCAGCAATCACCATGGACTCCGCCAACTGAGAACCAGCAGAGGCACACTCCATGGACTTCTTGTAATCACCAGAGATGGTAATCACGCCATTGGGACCAGGGATCTTCATCTTCAGATATGCCGTGTGGGTAGAGGCCATGAACTAGCTCAGAGCAGGCCTGGCGAGTAGAGCGTGATAGGGGCTCTGATGATCAACCACCTCGAACTGCAGGCTCTCTGTGCGGCAGTTCTCCCTGGTGCCGAATAGCACATCTATCCACACTCGGCCAATCGGATTGCACGAGACTCCCGGCACAATGCCATGGAAAGTGGTCTTGCTGGGTAGCAGCATGTTCTCGGCCAGCCCAAGCTTCTCGAGTGTGTCTCTGTACACAATGTTGATGTTGCTGCCGTTGTCGATCAACACCTTGCTGAACCTCACATTCTTCTCGGGACCCAAGAAGGTAGGATCCACCACCAAAGCGTAACTACCCGGGTTGGGCATCACCTTGGGATGATCTACTCGGGACCACTTGATCTCTTGGTTGCACCAATGCATATAGTGAGGAACGGCAGGGATCACGACATTGACCTCCATGGCGCGCCTGTGCTGTGACTGCCTGTCGACGGGCTCAGAAGTGAAGATCATGTAGCTCTCATGGTGTTCTTGGTACTGGTTGCGGCCTCCGCCCTCATTGTTGCCGTTGTTGTTGCCCTGGTAGTTATTGTTGCCTCTGTTGTTGTTGCGGTTGTAGTTGTTGTTGTTGTTGCTGCGGTAGCCCTCATTGTTGAAGTGACGGTTGGCTCCTAAAGCCACTTGGTTCACGTTTTCTCTTCTCGGGAATACTGCAGGCCGAACTGCGGGTGCACGAGCAGGCTGCACATTGGCATTTGCAGCTGGCAGAGGAGGAGGAGGAGGCAAGCCTTCATTCCGGATCAGATCCCACCACTCGCACCGTCGGGTAGTGTGGTTAGCAGGCCTTGAGGGGTGCTGAGTATGGAAGCTGCATGGGCCATCCCTCATGTCATCGAAGACAAACTTCCTTGTTTGCTCCGAATTGCCGCTACCCGACTGAGGAGCGCGGAATGGTTTCTTGTTGCCTTGGCCCTGGTTCTGGTTCTGCCCGTAGGCTCCAGCAGGTTTTTGCCTTTGGCTGCCCCCAGCTCCAACAGCCACTTCATTCACCTCCTCGGGGTCATACCGAACATCTATTCGGTCACCCCTGCGCTTGTTGCGGAACTCATTGCGCTTGTTGATGTTGAAGTTTCTTCTCGGCTCGGAGGAATCCATCAGGGGCTGGGTAGGATCACCGAGTGCGTACTGATCTGCAATCTTGATGGTCTCCGCCAGAGTGTTTGGAATCTCTCTCTGCAACCTTTGCCACATCATGCTGCCGTGTCTGCAACCCTGCGCGAACCAAGTGATGGCCTGGGCTTCATTCACACCTTCACAGGTGTTCCGCAACGTGCTCCACCGGGTAAGATACTCGCGGTCTGTCTCGTCTTCCCGCTGCCTGCAAGCGGACAGCTGCTGTGGCCTGTTAGGCCTCTTGTAAGTGCTGGTGAAGTTGCTGATGAAGGCTTCCGAGAAGTCCAGCCAGCAATTGATGCTGTTCTTGGGCAGGTTGTTGAGCCAAGTGCGAGCTGGACCCTCTAGCATCTGCGGAACGTACCGCACCGCCCATCTCCGGTTGCCGTTCGCGATGAACCGCGGTGACATAGTCATTGAGCCAATCCTCCGGCTTGGTGCTACCATTGTAGCTCTTGGTGCCCCTTGCCAGCTGGAAGTTCTTCACGGACGGCTCGTTCATGATGCGCGGGCCAAAGCACTCGGGGCCAGGAGGACCCGTGTTCTCCAGCCGCGCCGACAAGCTGATCCGGTCCAGCTGGTGCCTTGCATCTCCAGGCGCCAAAACGCGCTCGCCCACACGATCCAGAATGTCATAGCCAGCCATCCCCATGGCCGAGTAGCCATCATCATATCTGTCCACCTGCACAGCTGCAGCCTGCTGCACCGGGTTGGCGACTGGCGCCACTGCACGCGGCTGCTGCCTCTGCCGAGTAGGCTGAGCGACGGGATGCTGAGAAGGACCTGGGCGCTCTCCATCTCGGGCCTGGCTTTGAGCTTTATGGGCTTGAAAGCCTGCTCCTGCAGCGTTATGTTTCTGACCGGACTGTCGCGGCACAGCGAGCTGTTTCGCGGTGACAGCCGGGTCGTACACCTGCATCTGCCTACCCTTGCCGGAATGCCCACTCTGGCTTCTCTCACGGCTAGGATGCGGAGATGAAGCCTGATCGCTAGATCTAGCCACGTGCGAGTGCACCACCTGAGAAGCTCCAGCACCCGGGTTGGCTTTTCGGAACTCCTCGTTCTGCCTAGCAGCCTCTAGCACCAACTCGTTGAGCCTCTCCTGCTGCCTAACGCGCGCGTCGCCAGCTAGGTGCGGCAACTCGGCAGCTACAGCCTCAGCAGCTCTAAGTGTTTTGGCGGGTGTGCTGTATCTGGGTCTAGTGGAGGTGTTTGCGGTGGCGGACTGACTGGGAGCCTCTACAACAGTTGCCATCTCGGCGCCTAAGTTGCGACGCGTAGCGCCTACTTTACTAGCTCTCCTGACAACCGGCGTGAAACCGTGAGCCTTGTTGTACTCAAGCTGATCTAAGCTAAGCTCTAGCCTGATCTTCTCCAACTCCGCCTGCTCAGCGAGCAGCTCCTGGCGCTGCTGGTCGAGCTGCGCCTTCATGGTCAGGAGCTCGAGACCAGTGGGAGGCGGCATACCCGTCCGCGCAGCAGACGCAGGGATTGTCGGAGTAGTGGAGAGCGGAAGGTTGCATTCCTTCTCGTAAGGCTTGTGCGTCTTCCCGCCAGCGCTAGAGCCAGCGAGATCCTCGACGACGGCCGCAGCGGTAGCAGCCGCGCCCTTCCCGGCGTCAGCAGCAGGGCCGGTCATCATCACCTCTGCGATGTCCGTGGAGCGGCCCAGCGGCCTCCCGCGTGCGGCGATAACGGCAGGTGGATCCTCCGCGTCATGCACCAGCTCGGGGTACTCGCGGTCGATGACAGTGGCGACGTAGACGAGGTGCGCGCCGAAAGAAAGCACCGTGCGGCCCTCCGGCTTGGCCCTGCCGCCGAAATCGCCGGCGTTGTCGGTGACGAAGTCAAAGGAGCCGAATCTGTGGACAAGGCCACAGGCCACGCGCTCTCCGGTAGCAGAAATCGATCCCGTCCGAACGGAAACTCCAGCCAGCGCCGCTGGTTGCCCCACGGTGGGCGCCAACTGTCGTGGTGGTGTCACGGCAGATGCCATAGGATGGCTAAAGATGTGGGGACGAAGGACGCTGGAGGCGCTGGGGGAGGGATCACGCGACGAGTAGACGCGTGAAGGATGAAACAGGCACTGCAAACAACACAATCTACCCAGGTTCAGGGCCCTCGTGAGGAGGTAAACCCCTACTGCCTTTCTATCTGTATTTGATGTCACCGAGTAGCCACAGTACAATGGTTCTTGCTACCGAGTAGCCACTCTTCTCTCTACAGATGAACTAGGTCAAGAAATGTGAATCGGTCTCCGGATCCCCCGCGCAGGAGGGGGCAGGGCACCTTATATACTCGGTGCCCAGCCGGATACAGCCAAATACAAACAGGCGTCGACATTGTGTGCACACCGTCCTTCTTCCGAGTTCCCGCTGACAACTTTGGCTTCTAAGCTTGTCCCGTTGCGGAAAGTCGTTGGGCAAAACCAAGTAACCAGTCTGTTATCACTGCGGCGAACACAGAGTAGGTCCCCCCTATCCTGCGACGCCCTGCTGCCTGTCGCTGTCAGGCACGCCGTCCTCAGATGAACAGTGTTGTGAACAGTGCCAAGGTACGGACCCGGGATACGCGGGATCTTGTGTCAGAACGGCTCCTTTGACTTCTGGCCCGAGTAGGATCCCGCCATTTCTACTCGGGCCAATTCTTCTATTCGGAGAACCATAACTCTTCTTGATTCGTCCTTCTGGCCATTTGTGTGTAGGACCGAGTAGCAGTCGACCGGGTAGCAAGTACCGGGTAGCCGGCTACTCGGCCAAATATCCCTTCTGATCTTGCCTTTGGCCCTTGCCTTTACCCTACTCGGGGGCAACCCCCCGACACCAGGACACCTTCAAATCTTAAGAGGAAGACTGAAAAAATAATTTGAGAACAAACAATAACAAAACATGAATAAATTAATAATGTTTCTGGGACAAATGCACATTAAACTCAAAATGGAAACTATGATCTCTCAACTGTGCATAAAGTTAGAAGATGGAGACGCAACATAAAAGTAAAAGAAAGGCCCTTCGCAGAGGAAGTAGGGATCACTCATGTGCTAGATCTTTTATTTTGTTAAATAGAGGTATTGAAAACATTTTTTAGAGAGGTGTATGCTTATGTCAATGAATGTAAACAGAAAATACAGTACGTCACAAGCCAACTAGACTTCACACGAGCGACTTCCATAGAAAGATGCATTTGAGTAGAAGATCATCCCTCTTTCTCTTTTGTTTACACATGCTTTGACTCATAAATCAGGGGCAAAAATAGTGAAGAGAATTTGTTGTATTAATTTGGGGCTGGGCGCCCCGCTGCCAGCTCTTCTATCAATTGGATAAGCGGATGAAGCCACTAGTCCAGTGTGTGAAAGTCCAATCAACAAGTGAGATAAATATTTTCTATTTATGTCCTCATGAGCTAAAACAAGAGCACAAAACAGAAGTAATTTTGAAGGTTTTAAAGGTAACACATGAGCAATTTACTTTGGAGTGGCAGTTAAATACCACATGTAGGTAGGTATGGTGGACACATTTGGAAAACTTTGGTTTTTGGGAGTTGGATGCATGAGTAGAGCTCATACTCAGTACA
>JAPCYS010003707.1:0-78672 GCA_028641055.1 Alopecurus myosuroides | reverse complement strand
TTAGAGTGTCATGGGTTGGGTGCCAAGATACCATCACTCTCTGTGTTGGGGCCTCACCGACGTCGGATTCTCTCTCGCGGGTTCCAGGACTGCTCACACCCGAAACTCCCGGATCTGACGTAACGGGGGAATCTTGCAAGGAGGTGGGCCCTACCATTGTCAAGGGTGTTCCTTGGGCCTAACATGACACAACCAAGCAACTAGTTCCACTTTGCTACCCACTTCCGGCTCACGCAGAGGGGGCTAGACGCGGTTCCGTCTTTTTCTACACCGGGGCTAGGGTATCTCCGGAGAGGGGATCCGGAGCGTCGGGAATCCCACCTAAACCAATGGTTTGCCATGCCATGTGTGTTAGTGTCATGGGTCTTGGGTGCCAAAGATACCATCACTCTCTGTGTTGGGGCCTCACCGACGTCGGATTCTCTCTCGGGTTCCAGGATGCTCACACCCCGAAACTCCCGGATCTGACGTAACGGGGGGAATCTTGCAAGGAGGTGGGCCCTACCATTGTCAAGGGTGTTCCTTGGGCCTAACATGACACAACCAAGCAACTAGTTCCACTTTGCTACCCACTTCCGGCTCACGCAGAGGGGGCTAGACGCCGGTTCCGTCTTTTTCTACACCGGGGCTAGGGTATCTCCGAGAGGGGATCCGGAGCGTCGGATCCACCTAAACCAATGGTTTTGCCATGCCATGTGTTAGAGTTCATGGGTCTTGGGTGCCAAAGATACCATCACTCTCTGTTGGGGCCTCACCGACGTCGGATTCTCTCTCGCGGGTTCCAGGACTGCTCACACCCCGAAACTCCCGGATCTGACGTAACGGGGGGAATCTTGCAAGGAGGTGGGCCTACATTGTCAAGGGTGTTCCTTGGGCCTAACATGACACAACCAAGCAACTAGTTCCACTTTGCTACCCACTTCCGGCTCACGCAGAGGGGCTAGACGCGGTTCCGTCTTTTTCTACACCGGGGCTAGGTATCTCCGGAGAGGGGATCCGGAGCGTCGGAATCCCACCTAAACCAATTTTTGCCATGCCATGTGTGTTAGAGTGTCATGGGTCTTGGGTGCCAAAGATACCATCACTCTCTGTGTTGGGGCCTCACCGACGTCGGATTCTCTCTCGCGGGTTCCAGGACTGCTCACACCCCGAAACTCCCGGATCTGACGTAACGGGGGGAATCTTGCAAGGAGGTGGGCCCTACCATTGTCAAGGGTGTTCCTTGGGCCTAACATGACACAACCAAGCAACTAGTTCCACTTTGCTACCCACTTCGGCTCACGCAGAGGGGGCTAGACGCCGGTTCCGTCTTTTTCTACACCGGGCTAGGGTATCTCCGGAGAGGGGATCCGGAGCGTCGGAATCCCACCTAAACCAATGTTTGCCATGCCATGTGTGTTAGAGTGTCATGGGTCTTGGGTGCCAAAGATACCATCACTCTCTGTGTTGGGGCCTCACCGACGTCGGATTCTCTCTCGCGGGTTCCAGGACTGCTCACCCCGAAACTCCCGGATCTGACGTAACGGGGGAATCTTGCAAGGAGGTGGGCTACCTTGTCAAGGGTGTTCCTTGGGCCTAACATGACACAACCAAGCAACTAGTTCCACTTTGCTACCCACTTCCGGCTCACGCAGAGGGGGCTAGACGCGGTTCCGTCTTTTTCTACACCGGGGCTAGGGTATCTCCGGAGAGGGGATCCGAGCGTCGGAATCCCACCTAAACCAATGGTTTTGCCATGCCATGTGTGTTAGAGTGTCATGGGTCTTGGGTGCCAAAGATACCATCACTCTCTGTGTTGGGGCCTCACCGACGTCGGATTCTCTCTCGCGGGTTCCAGGACTGCTCACACCCCGAAACTCCCGGATCTGACGTAACGGGGGGAATCTTGCAAGGAGGTGGGCCCTACCATTGTCAAGGGTGTTCCTTGGGCCTAACATGACACAACCAAGCAACTAGTTCCACTTTGCTACCCACTTCCGGCTCACGCAGAGGGGGCTAGACGCCGGTTCCGTCTTTTTCTACACCGGGGCTAGGGTATCTCCGGAGAGGGGATCCGGAGCGTCGGAATCCCACCTAAACCAATGGTTTGCCATGCCATGTGTGTTAGAGTGTCTCATGGGTCTTGGGTGCCAAAGATACCATCACTCTCTGTGTTGGGGCCTCACCGACGTCGGATTCTCTCTCGCGGGTTCCAGGACTGCTCACACCCCGAAACTCCCGGATCTGACGTAACGGGGGGAATCTTGCAAGGAGGTGGCCCTACCATTGTCAAGGGTGTTCCTTGGGCCTAACATGACACAACCAAGCAACTAGTTCCACTTTGCTACCCACTTCCGGCTCACGCAGAGGGGGCTAGACGCCGGTTCCGTCTTTTTCTACACCGGGGCTAGGGTATCTCCGGAGAGGGGATCCGGAGCGTCGGAATCCCACCTAAACCAATGGTTTGCCATGCCATGTGTGTTAGAGTGTCATGGGTCTTGGGTGCCAAAGATACCATCACTCTCTGTGTTGGGGCCTCACCGACGTCGGATTCTCTCTCGCGGGTTCCAGGACTGCTCACACCCCGAAACTCCCGGATCTGACGTAACGGGGGGAATCTTGCAAGGAGGTGGGCCCTACCATTGTCAAGGGTGTTCCTTGGGCCTAACATGACACAACCAAGCAACTAGTTCCACTTTGCTACCCACTTCCGGCTCACGCAGGGGGGCTAGACGCGGTTCCGTCTTTTTCTACACCGGGGCTAGGGTATCCGGAGAGGGATCCGGAGCGTCGGAATCCCACCTAAACCAATGGTTTGCCATGCCATGTGTGTTAGAGTGTCATGGGTCTTGGGTGCCAAAGATACCATCACTCTCTGTGTTGGGGCCTCACCGACGTCGGATTCTCTCTCGCGGGTTCCAGGACTGCTCACCCCGAAACTCCCGGATCTGACGTAACGGGGGGAATCTTGCAAGGAGGTGGGCCCTACCATTGTCAAGGGTGTTCCTTGGGCCTAACATGACACAACCAAGCAACTAGTTCCACTTTGCTACCCACTTCCGGCTCACGCAGAGGGGGCTGGACGCCGGTTCCGTCTTTTTCTACACCGGGGCTAGGGTATCTCCGGAGAGGGGATCCGGAGCGTCGGAATCCCACCTAAACCAATGGTTTGCCATGCCATGTGTGTTAGAGTGTCTCATGGGTCTTGGGTGCCAAAGATACCATCACTCTCTGTGTTGGGGCCTCACCGACGTCGGATTCTCTCTCGCGGGTTCCAGGACTGCTCACACCCCGAAACTCCCGGATCTGACGTAACGGGGGAATCTTGCAAGGAGGTGGGCCCTACCATTGTCAAGGGTGTTCCTTGGGCCTAACATGACACAACCAAGCAACTAGTTCCACTTTGCTACCCACTTCCGGCTCACGCAGAGGGGGCTAGACGCCGGTTCCGTCTTTTCTACACCGGGGCTAGGGTATCTCCGGAGAGGGGATAGAGCGTCGGAATCCCACCTAAACCAATGGTTTCCATGCCATGTGTGTTAGAGTGTCCATGGGTCTTGGGTGCCAAAGATACCATCACTCTCTGTGTTGGGGCCTCACCGACGTCGGATTCTCTCTCGCGGGTTCCAGGACTGCTCACACCCCGAAACTCCCGGATCTGACGTAACGGGGGGAATCTTGCAAGGAGGTGGGCCCTACCATTGTCAAGGGTGTTCCTTGGGCCTAACATGACACAACCAAGCAACTAGTTCCACTTTGCTACCCACTTCCGGCTCACGCAGAGGGGGCTAGACGCCGGTTCCGTCTTTTTCTACACCGGGGCTAGGGTATCTCCGGAGAGGGGATCCGGAGCGTCGGAATCCCACCTAAACCAATGGTTTTGCCATGCCATGTGTGTTAGAGTGTCTCATGGGTCTTGGGTCCAAGATACCATCACTCTCTGTGTTGGGGCCTCACCGACGTCGGATTCTCTCTCGCGGGTTCCAGGACTGCTCACACCCCGAAACTCCGGATCTGACGTAACGGGGGGAATCTTGCAAGGAGGTGGGCCCTACCATTGTCAAGGGTGTTCCTTGGGCCTAACATGACACAACCAAGCAACTAGTTCCACTTTGCTACCCACTTCCGGCTCACGCAGAGGGGGCTAGACGCCGGTTCCGTCTTTTTCTACACCGGGGCTAGGGTATCTCCGGAGAGGGGATGAGCGTCGGATCCCACCTAAACCAATGGTTTTGCCATGCCATGTGTGTTAGAGTGTCATGGGTCTTGGGTGCCAAAGATACCATCACTCTCTGTGTTGGGGCCTCACCGACGTCGGATTCTCTCTCGGGTTCCAGGACTGCTCACACCCCGAAACTCCCGGATCTGACGTAACGGGGGGAATCTTGCAAGGAGGTGGGCCCTACCATTGTCAAGGGTGTTCCTTGGGCCTAACATGACACAACCAAGCAACTAGTTCCACTTTGCTACCCACTTCCGGCTCACGCAGAGGGGGCTAGACGCCGGTTCCGTCTTTTTCTACACCGGGGCTAGGGTATCTCCGGAGAGGGGATCCGGAGCGTCGGAATCCCACCTAAACCAATGGTTTGCCATGCCATGTGTGTTAGAGTGTCCATGGGTCTTGGGTGCCAAAGATACCATCACTCTCTGTGTTGGGGCCTCACCGACGTCGGATTCTCTCTCGCGGGTTCCAGGACTGCTCACACCCGAAACTCCCGGATCTGACGTAACGGGGGGAATCTTGCAAGGAGGTGGGCCCTACCATTGTCAAGGGTGTTCCTTGGGCCTAACATGACACAACCAAGCAACTAGTTCCACTTTGCTACCCACTTCCGGCTCACGCAGAGGGGGCTGACGCCGGTTCCGTCTTTTTCTACACCGGGGCTAGGGTATCTCCGGAGAGGGGATCCGGAGCGTCGGAATCCCACCTAAACCAATGGTTTGCCATGCCATGTGTGTTAGAGTGTCATGGGTCTTGGGTGCCAAAGATACCATCACTCTCTGTGTTGGGGCCTCACCGACGTCGGATTCTCTCTCGCGGGTTCCAGGACTGCTCACACCCCGAAACTCCCGGATCTGACGTAACGGGGGGAATCTTGCAAGGAGGTGGGCCCTACCATTGTCAAGGGTGTTCCTTGGGCCTAACATGACACAACCAAGCAACTAGTTCCACTTTGCTACCCACTTCCGGCTCACGCAGAGGGGGCTAGACGCCGGTTCCGTCTTTTTCTACACCGGGGCTAGGGTATCTCCGGAGAGGGGATCCGGAGCGTCGGATCCCACCTAAACCAATGGTTTTGCCATGCCATGTGTGTTAGAGTGTTCATGGGTCTTGGGTGCCAAAGATACCATCACTCTCTGTGTTGGGGCCTCACCGACGTCGGATTCTCTCTCGCGGGTTCCAGGACTGCTCACACCCCGAAACTCCCGGATCTGACGTAACGGGGGGAATCTTGCAAGGAGGTGGGCCCTACCATTGTCAAGGGTGTTCCTTGGGCCTAACATGACACAACCAAGCAACTAGTTCCACTTTGCTACCCACTTCCGGCTCACGCAGAGGGGGCTAGACGCGGTTCCGTCTTTTTCTACACCGGGGCTAGGGTATCTCCGGAGAGGGGATCCGGAGCGTCGGAATCCCACCTAAACCAATGGTTTTGCCATGCCATGTGTTAGAGTCATGGGTCTTGGGTGCCAAAGATACCATCACTCTCTGTGTTGGGGCCTCACCGACGTCGGATTCTCTCTCGCGGGTTCCAGGACTGCTCACACCCCGAAACTCCCGGATCTGACGTAACGGGGGGAATCTTGCAAGGAGGTGGGCCTACCATTGTCAAGGGTGTTCCTTGGGCCTAACATGACACAACCAAGCAACTAGTTCCACTTTGCTACCCACTTCCGGCTCACGCAGAGGGGGCTAGACGCGGTTCCGTCTTTTTCTACACCGGGGCTAGGGTATCTCGGAGAGGGGATCCGGAGCGTCGGAATCCCACCTAAACCAATGGTTTGCCATGCCATGTGTGTTAGAGTGTCCATGGGTCTTGGGTGCCAAAGATACCATCACTCTCTGTGTTGGGGCCTCACCGACGTCGGATTCTCTCTCGCGGGTTCCAGGACTGCTCACACCCCGAAACTCCCGGATCTGACGTAACGGGGGGAATCTTGCAAGGAGGTGGGCCCTACCATTGTCAAGGGTGTTCCTTGGGCCTAACATGACACAACCAAGCAACTAGTTCCACTTTGCTACCCACTTCCGGCTCACGCAGAGGGGGCTAGACGCGGTTCCGTCTTTTTCTACACCGGGGCTAGGGTATCTCCGGAGAGGGGATGGAGCGTCGGAATCCCACCTAAACCAATGGTTTGCCATGCCATGTGTGTTAGAGTGTCATGGGTCTTGGGTGCCAAAGATACCATCACTCTCTGTGTTGGGGCCTCACCGACGTCGGATTCTCTCTCGCGGGTTCCAGGACTGCTCACCCCGAAACTCCCGGATCTGACGTAACGGGGGGAATCTTGCAAGGAGGTGGGCCCTACCATTGTCAAGGGTGTTCCTTGGGCCTAACATGACACAACCAAGCAACTAGTTCCACTTTGCTACCCACTTCCGGCTCACGCAGAGGGGGCTAGACGCGGTTCCGTCTTTTTCTACACCGGGGCTAGGGTATCTCCGGAGAGGGGATCAGCGTCGGAATCCCACCTAAACCAATGGTTTTGCCATGCCATGTGTGTTAGAGTGTCTCATGGGTCTTGGGTGCCAAAGATACATCACTCTCTGTGTTGGGGCCTCACCGACGTCGGATTCTCTCTCGCGGGTTCCAGGACTGCTCACACCCGAAACTCCCGGATCTGACGTAACGGGGGGAATCTTGCAAGGAGGTGGGCCCTACCATTGTCAAGGGTGTTCCTTGGGCCTAACATGACACAACCAAGCAACTAGTTCCACTTTGCTACCCACTTCCGGCTCACGCGAGGGGGCTAGACGCCGGTTCCGTCTTTTTCTACACCGGGGCTAGGGTATCTCCGGAGAGGGGATCCGGAGCGTCGGAATCCCACCTAAACCAATGGTTTGCCATGCCATGTGTGTTAGAGTGTCATGGGTCTTGGGTGCCAAAGATACCATCACTCTCTGTGTTGGGGCCTCACCGACGTCGGATTCTCTCTCGCGGGTTCCAGGACTGCTCACACCCGAAACTCCCGGATCTGACGTAACGGGGGGAATCTTGCAAGGAGGTGGGCCCTACCATTGTCAAGGGTGTTCCTTGGGCCTAACATGACACAACCAAGCAACTAGTTCCACTTTGCTACCCACTTCCGGCTCACAGAGGGGGCTAGACGCCGGTTCCGTCTTTTTCTACCGGGGCTAGGGTATCTCCGGAGAGGGGATCCGGAGCGTCGGAATCCCACCTAAACCAATGGTTTTGCCATGCCATGTGTGTTAGAGTGTCATGGGTCTTGGGTGCCAAAGATACCATCACTCTCTGTGTTGGGGCCTCACCGACGTCGGATTCTCTCTCGCGGGTTCCAGGACTGCTCACACCCGAAACTCCCGGATCTGACGTAACGGGGGAATCTTGCAAGGAGGTGGGCCCTACCATTGTCAAGGGTGTTCCTTGGGCCTAACATGACACAACCAAGCAACTAGTTCCACTTTGCTACCCACTTCCGGCTCACGCAGGGGGCTAGACGCCGGTTCCGTCTTTTTCTACACCGGGGCTAGGGTATCTCCGGAGAGGGGATCCGGAGCGTCGGATCCCACCTAAACCAATGGTTTGCCATGTGTGTGTTAGAGTGTCATGGGTCTTGGGTGCCAAAGATACCATCACTCTCTGTGTTGGGGCCTCACCGACGTCGGATTCTCTCTCGCGGGTTCCAGGACTGCTCACACCCCGAAACTCCCGGATCTGACGTAACGGGGGGAATCTTGCAAGGAGGTGGGCCCTACCATTGTCAAGGGTGTTCCTTGGGCCTAACATGACACAACCAAGCAACTAGTTCCACTTTGCTACCCACTTCCGGCTCACGCAGGGGGCTAGACGCCGGTTCCGTCTTTTTCTACACCGGGGCTAGGGTATCCGGAGAGGGGATGGAGCGTCGGAATCCCACCTAAACCAATGGTTTTGCCATGCCATGTGTGTTAGAGTGTCATGGGTCTTGGGTGCCAAAGATACCATCACTCTCTGTGTTGGGGCCTCACCGACGTCGGATTCTCTCTCGCGGGTTCCAGGACTGCTCACCCGAAACTCCCGGATCTGACGTAACGGGGGGAATCTTGCAAGGAGGTGGGCCCTACCATTGTCAAGGGTGTTCCTTGGGCCTAACATGACACAACCAAGCAACTAGTTCCACTTTGCTACCCACTTCCGGCTCACGCAGGGGGCTAGACGCCGGTTCCGTCTTTTTCTACACCGGGGCTAGGGTATCTCCGGAGAGGGGATCGGAGCGTCGGAATCCCACCTAAACCAATGGTTTTGCCATGCCATGTGTGTTAGAGTGTCATGGGTCTTGGGTGCCAAAGATACCATCACTCTCTGTGTTGGGGCCTCACCGACGTCGGATTCTCTCTCGCGGGTTCCAGGACTGCTCACACCCCGAAACTCCCGGATCTGACGTAACGGGGGGAATCTTGCAAGGAGGTGGGCCCTACCATTGTCAAGGGTGTTCCTTGGGCCTAACATGACACAACCAAGCAACTAGTTCCACTTTGCTACCCACTTCCGGCTCACGCAGAGGGGGCTAGACGCCGGTTCCGTCTTTTTCTACACCGGGGCTAGGGTATCTCCGGAGAGGGGAGAGCGTCGGAATCCCACCTAAACCAATGGTTTTGCCATCCATGTGTGTTAGAGTGTCTCATGGGTCTTGGGTGCCAAAGATACCATCACTCTCTGTGTTGGGGCCTCACCGACGTCGGATTCTCTCTCGCGGGTTCCAGGACTGCTCACACCCCGAAACTCCCGGATCTGACGTAACGGGGGGAATCTTGCAAGGAGGTGGGCCCTACCATTGTCAAGGGTGTTCCTTGGGCCTAACATGACACAACCAAGCAACTAGTTCCACTTTGCTACCCACTTCCGGCTCACGCAGAGGGGGCTAGACGCCGGTTCCGTCTTTTTACACCGGGGCTAGGGTATCTCCGGAGAGGGGATCCGGAGCGTCGGAATCCCACCTAAACCAATGGTTTGCCATGCCATGTGTGTTAGAGTGTCATGGGTCTTGGGTGCCAAAGATACCATCACTCTCTGTGTTGGGCCTCACCGACGTCGGATTCTCTCTCGCGGGTTCCAGGACTGCTCACACCCCGAAACTCCCGGATCTGACGTAACGGGGGGAATCTTGCAAGGAGGTGGGCCCTACCATTGTCAAGGGTGTTCCTTGGGCCTAACATGACACAACCAAGCAACTAGTTCCACTTTGCTACCCACTTCCGGCTCACGCAGAGGGGGCTAGACGCCGGTTCCGTCTTTTTCTACACCGGGGCTAGGGTATCTCCGGAGAGGGGATCCGGAGCGTCGGAATCCCACCTAAACCAATGGTTTGCCATGCCATGTGTGTTAGAGTGTCCATGGGTCTTGGGTGCCAAAGATACCATCACTCTCTGTGTTGGGGCCTCACCGACGTCGGATTCTCTCTCGCGGGTTCCAGGACTGCTCACACCCCGAAACTCCCGGATCTGACGTAACGGGGGGAATCTTGCAAGGAGGTGGGCCCTACCATTGTCAAGGGTGTTCCTTGGGCCTAACATGACACAACCAAGCAACTAGTTCCACTTTGCTACCCACTTCCGGCTCACGCAGAGGGGGCTGACGCCGGTTCCGTCTTTTTCTACACCGGGGCTAGGGTATCTCCGGAGAGGGGATGGAGCGTCGGAATCCCACCTAAACCAATGGTTTGCCATGCCATGTGTGTTAGAGTGTCCATGGGTCTTGGGTGCCAAAGACCATCACTCTCTGTGTTGGGGCCTCACCGACGTCGGATTCTCTCTCGGGTTCCAGGACTGCTCACACCCCGAAACTCCCGGATCTGACGTAACGGGGGGAATCTTGCAAGGAGGTGGGCCCTACCATTGTCAAGGGTGTTCCTTGGGCCTAACATGACACAACCAAGCAACTAGTTCCACTTTGCTACCCACTTCCGGCTCACGCAGAGGGGGCTAGACGCGGTTCCGTCTTTTTCTACACCGGGGCTAGGGTATCTCCGGAGAGGGGATCCGGAGCGTCGGAATCCCACCTAAACCAATGGTTTTCCATGCCATGTGTGTTAGAGTGTCATGGGTCTTGGGTGCCAAAGATACCATCACTCTCTGTGTTGGGGCCTCACCGACGTCGGATTCTCTCTCGCGGGTTCCAGGACTGCTCACACCCCGAAACTCCCGGATCTGACGTAACGGGGGGAATCTTGCAAGGAGGTGGGCCCTACCATTGTCAAGGGTGTTCCTTGGGCCTAACATGACACAACCAAGCAACTAGTTCCACTTTGCTACCCACTTCCGGCTCACGAGGGGGCTAGACGCCGGTTCCGTCTTTTTCTACACCGGGGCTAGGGTATCTCCGGAGAGGGGATCCGGAGCGTCGGAATCCCACCTAAACCAATGGTTTGCCATGCCATGTGTGTTAGTGTCATGGGTCTTGGGTGCCAAAGATACCATCACTCTCTGTGTTGGGGCCTCACCGACGTCGGATTCTCTCTCGCGGGTTCCAGGACTGCTCACACCCCGAAACTCCCGGATCTGACGTAACGGGGGGAATCTTGCAAGGAGGTGGGCCCTACCATTGTCAAGGGTGTTCCTTGGGCCTAACATGACACAACCAAGCAACTAGTTCACTTTGCTACCCACTTCCGGCTCACGCAGAGGGGGCTAGACGCCGGTTCCGTCTTTTTCTACACCGGGGCTAGGGTATCTCCGGAGAGGGGATGAGCGTCGGAATCCCACCTAAACCAATGGTTTGCCATGCCATGTGTGTTAGAGTGTCATGGGTCTTGGGTGAAAGATACCATCACTCTCTGTGTTGGGGCCTCACCGACGTCGGATTCTCTCTCGCGGGTTCCAGGACTGCTCACACCCCGAAACTCCCGGATCTGACGTAACGGGGGGAATCTTGCAAGGAGGTGGCCCTACCATTGTCAAGGGTGTTCCTTGGGCCTAACATGACACAACCAAGCAACTAGTTCACTTTGCTACCCACTTCCGGCTCACGCAGAGGGGGCTAGACGCGGTTCCGTCTTTTTTACACCGGGGCTAGGGTATCTCCGGAGGGGATCGGAGCGTCGGAATCCCACCTAAACCAATGGTTTGCCATGCCATGTGTGTTAGAGTTCATGGGTTGGGTGCCAAAGATACCATCACTCTCTGTGTTGGGGCCTCACCGACGTCGGATTCTCTCTCGCGGGTTCCAGGACTGCTCACACCCCGAAACTCCCGGATCTGACGTAACGGGGGGAATCTTGCAAGGAGGTGGCCCTACCATTGTCAAGGTGTTCCTTGGGCCTAACATGACACAACCAAGCAACTAGTTCCACTTTGCTACCCACTTCCGGCTCACGCAGAGGGGGCTAGACGCGTTCCGTTTTTCTACACCGGGGCTAGGGTATCTCCGGAGAGGGGATCCGGAGCGTCGGATCCCACCTAAACCAATGGTTTTGCCATGCCATGTGTGTTAGAGTGTCATGGGTCTTGGGTGCCAAAGATACCATCACTCTCTGTGTTGGGGCCTCACCGACGTCGGATTCTCTCTCGCGGGTTCCAGGACTGCTCACACCCGAAACTCCCGGATCTGACGTAACGGGGGGAATCTTGCAAGGAGGTGGGCCCTACCATTGTCAAGGGTGTTCCTTGGGCCTAACATGACACAACCAAGCAACTAGTTCCACTTTGCTACCCACTTCCGGCTCACGCAGAGGGGGCTAGACGCCGGTTCCGTCTTTTTCTACACCGGGGCTAGGGTATCTCCGGAGAGGGGATGAGCGTCGGAATCCCACCTAAACCAATGTTTTGCCATGCCATGTGTGTTAGAGTGTCATGGGTCTTGGGTGCCAAAGATACCATCACTCTCTGTGTTGGGGCCTCACCGACGTCGGATTCTCTCTCGCGGGTTCCAGGACTGCTCACACCCCGAAACTCCCGGATCTGACGTAACGGGGGGAATCTTGCAAGGAGGTGGGCCCTACCATTGTCAAGGGTGTTCCTTGGGCCTAACATGACACAACAAGCAACTAGTTCCACTTTGCTACCCACTTCCGGCTCACGCAGAGGGGGCTAGACGCCGGTTCCGTCTTTTTCTACACCGGGGCTAGGGTATCTCCGGAGGGGATGCGGAGCGTCGGAATCCCACCTAAACCAATGGTTTGCCATCCATGTGTGTTAGTGTCCATGGGTCTTGGGTGCCAAAGATACCATCACTCTCTGTGTTGGGCCTCACCGACGTCGGATTCTCTCTCGCGGGTTCCAGGACTGCTCACACCCCGAAACTCCCGGATCTGACGTAACGGGGGGAATCTTGCAAGGAGGTGGGCCCTACCATTGTCAAGGGTGTTCCTTGGGCCTAACATGACACAACCAAGCAACTAGTTCCACTTTGCTACCCACTTCCGGCTCACGCAGAGGGGGCTAGACGCCGGTTCCGTCTTTTTCTACACCGGGGCTAGGGTATCTCCGGAGAGGGGATCCGGAGCGTCGGAATCCCACCTAAACCAATGGTTTGCCATGCCATGTGTGTTAGAGTGTCCATGGGTCTTGGGTGCCAAAGATACCATCACTCTCTGTGTTGGGGCCTCACCGACGTCGGATTCTCTCTCGCGGGTTCCAGGACTGCTCACACCCCGAAACTCCCGGATCTGACGTAACGGGGGGAATCTTGCAAGGAGGTGGCCCTACCATTGTCAAGGGTGTTCCTTGGGCCTAACATGACACAACCAAGCAACTAGTTCCACTTTGCTACCCACTTCCGGCTCACGCAGAGGGGGCTAGACGCCGGTTCCGTCTTTTTCTACACCGGGGCTAGGGTATCTCCGGAGAGGGGATGGAGCGTCGGAATCCCACCTAAACCAATGGTTTGCCATCCATGTGTGTTAGAGTGTCCATGGGTCTTGGGTGCCAAAGATACCATCACTCTCTGTGTTGGGGCCTCACCGACGTCGGATTCTCTCTCGCGGGTTCCAGGACTGCTCACACCCCGAAACCGGATCTGACGTAACGGGGGGAATCTTGCAAGGAGGTGGGCCCTACCATTGTCAAGGGTGTTCCTTGGGCCTAACATGACACAACCAAGCAACTAGTTCCACTTTGCTACCCACTTCCGGCTCACGCAGGGGGCTAGACGCGGTTCCGTCTTTTTTCTACACCGGGGCTAGGGTATCTCCGGAGAGGGGATAGAGCGTCGGAATCCCACCTAAACCAATGGTTTGCCATGCCATGTGTGTTAGAGTGTCCATGGGTCTTGGGTGCCAAAGATACCATCACTCTCTGTGTTGGGGCCTCACCGACGTCGGATTCTCTCTCGCGGGTTCCAGGACTGCACACCCCGAAACTCCCGGATCTGACGTAAGGGGGAATCTTGCAAGGAGGTGCCCTACCATTGTCAAGGGTGTTCCTTGGGCCTAACATGACACAACCAAGCAACTAGTTCCACTTTGCTACCCACTTCCGGCTCACGCGAGGGGGCTAGACGCCGGTTCCGTCTTTTTCTACACCGGGGCTAGGGTATCTCCGGAGAGGGGATGCAGAGCGTCGGAATCCCACCTAAACCAAGTTTGCCATGCCATGTGTGTTAGAGTGTGGTCTTGGGTGCCAAAGATACCATCACTCTGTGTTGGGGCCTCACCGACGTCGGATTCTCTCTCGCGGGTTCCAGGACTGCTCACACCCCGAAACTCCCGGATCTGACGTAACGGGGGGAATCTTGCAAGGAGGTAGGACCTACGATTGTCAAGGGTGTTCCTTGGGCCTAACATGACACAACCAAGCAACTAGTTCCACTTTGCTACCCACTTCGGCTCCGCAGAGGGGGCTAGACGTCGGTTCCGTCTTTTTCTACACCGGGGCTAGGGTATCTCCGGAGAGGGGATGAGAGCGTCGGAATCCCACCTAAACCAATGGTTTGCCATGCCATGTGTGTTTAGAATGTCCATGGGTTTGGGTGCCAAAGATACCATCACTCTCTGTGTTGGGGCCTCACCGACGTCGGATTCTCTCTCGCGGGTTCGAGGACTGCTCACACCCCGAAACTCCCGGATCTGACGTAACGGGGAATCTTGCAAGGAGGTGGGCCCTACCATTGTCAAGGGTGTTCCTTGGGCCTAACATGACACAACCAAGCAACTAGTTCCACTTTGTACCCACTTCCGGCTCACGCAGAGGGGGCTAGACGTGGTTCCGTCTTTTTTACACCGGGGCTAGGGTATCTCCGGAGAGGGGATCAGAGCGTCGGAATCCCACCTAAACCAATGGTTTGCCATGCCATGTGTGTTAGAGTGTCCCATGGGTCTTGGGTGCCAAAGATACCATCACTCTCTGTGTTGGGGCCTCACCGACGTCGGATTCTCTCTCGCGGGTTCCAGGACTGCTCACACCCCGAAACTCCCGGATCTGACGTAAAGGGGGGAATCTTGCAAGGAGGTGGGCCCTACCATTGTCAAGGGTGTTCCTTGGGCCTAACATGACACAACCAAGCAACTAGTTCCACTTTGCTACCCACTTCCGGCTCACGACGAGGGGGCTAGACGCCGGTTCCGTCTTTTTCTACACCGGGGCTAGGGTATCTCCGGAGAGGGGATGCAGAGCGTCGGAATCCCACCTAAACCAATGGTTTTCCATGCCATGTGTGTTAGAGTGTCCATGGGTCTTGGGTGCCAAAGATACCATCACTCTCTGTGTTGGGGCCTCACCGACGTCGGATTCTCTCTCGCGGGTTCCAGGACTGCTCACCCGAAACTCCCGGATCTGACGTAACGGGGGGAATTGCAAGGAGGTGGGCCCTACCATTGTCAAGGGTGTTCCTTGGGCCTAACATGACACAACAAGCAACTAGTTCCACTTTGCTACCCACTTCCGGCTCACGCAGAGGGGGCTAGACGTCGGTTCCGTCTTTTTCTACACCGGGGCTAGGGTATCTCGGAGAGGGGATGAGAGCGTCGGAATCCCACCTAAACCAATGGTTTGCCATCCATGTGTGTTAGATGTCCATGGGTCTTGGGTGCCAAAGATACCATCACTCTCTGTGTTGGGGCCTCACCGACGTCGGATTCTCTCTCGCGGGTTCCAGGACTGCTCACACCCCGAAACTCCCGGATCTGACGTAACGGGGGATCTTGCAAGGAGGTGGGCCCTACCATTGTCAAGGGTGTTCCTTGGGCCTAACATGACACAACCAAGCAACTAGTTCCACTTTGCTACCCACTTCCGGCTCACGCAGAGGGGGCTAGACGCGGTTCCGTCTTTTTCTACACCGGGGCTAGGGTATCTCCGGAGGGGATGCAGAGCGTCGGAATCCCACCTAAACCAATGGTTTGCCATGCCATGTGTGTTAGAGTGTCCCATGGGTCTTGGGTGCCAAAGATACCATCACTCTCTGTGTTGGGGCCTCACCGACGTCGGATTCTCTCTCGCGGGTTCCAGGACTGCTCACACCCCGAAACTCCCGGATCTGACGTAACGGGGGGAATCTTGCAAGGAGGTGGCCCTACCATTGTCAAGGGTGTTCCTTGGGCCTAACATGACACAACCAAGCAACTAGTTCCACTTTGCTACCCACTTCCGGCTCACGACGAGGGGGCTAGACGCCGGTTCCGTCTTTTTCTACACCGGGGCTAGGGTATCTCCGGAGAGGGGATGCAGAGCGTCGGAATCCCACCTAAACCAATGGTTTGCCATGCCATGTGTGTTATAGTGTCCCATGGGTCTTGGGTGCCAAAGATACCATCACTCTCTGTGTTGGGGCCTCACCGACGTCGGATTCTCTCTCGCGGGTTCCAGGACTGCTCACACCCGAAACTCCCGGATCTGACGTAACGGGGGGAATCTTGCAAGGAGGTGGGACCTACCATTGTCAAGGGTGTTCCTTGGGCCTAACATGACACAACCAAGCAACTAGTTCCACTTTGCTACCCACTTCCGGCTCACGCAGAGGGGGCTAGACGTCGGTTCCGTCTTTTTCTACACCGGGGCTAGGGTATCTCCGGAGAGGGGATGAAGAGCGTCGGAATCCCACCTAAACCAATGGTTTGCCATGCCATGTGTGTTAGAGTCCCATGGGTATTGGGTGCCAAAGATACCATCACTCTCTGTGTTGGGGCCTCACCGACGTCGGATTCTCTCTCGCGGGTTCAGGACTGCTCACACCCCGAAACTCCCGGATCTGACGTAACGGGGGAATCTTGCAAGGAGGTGGCCCTACCATTGTCAAGGGTGTTCCTTGGGCCTAACATGACACAACCAAGCAACTAGTTCCACTTTGTACCCACTTCCGGCTCACGCAGAGGGGGCTAGACGCCGGTTCCGTCTTTTTCTACACCGGGGCTAGGGTATCTCCGGAGAGGGGATGCAGAGCGTCGGAATCCCACCTAAACCAATGGTTTGCCATGCCATGTGTGTTAGAGTGTCCATGGGTCTTGGGTTGCCAAAGATACCATCACTCTCTGTGTTGGGGCCTCACCGACGTCGGATTCTCTCTCGCGGGTTCCAGGACTGCTCACACCCCGAAACTCCCGGATCTGACGTAACGGGGGGAATCTTGCAAGGAGGTGGGTCCTACCATTGTCAAGGGTGTTACTTGGGCCTAACATGACACAACCAAGCAACTAGTTCCACTTTGCTACCCACTTCCGGCTCACGACGAGGGGGCTAGACGCCGGTTCCGTCTTTTTCTACACCGGGGCTAGGGTATCTCCGGAGAGGGGATGCAGAGCGTCGGAATCCCACCTAAACCAATGGTTTGCCATGCCATGTGTGTTAGAGTGTCCCATGGTCTTGGGTGCCAAAGATACCATCACTCTCTGTGTTGGGGCCTCACCGACGTCGGATTCTCTCTCGCGGGTTCCAGGACTGCTCACACCCCGAAACTCCCGGATCTGACGTAACGGGGGGAATCTTGCAAGGAGGTGGGCCCTACCATTGTCAAGGGTGTTCCTTGGGCCTAACATGACACAACCAAGCAACTAGTTCCACTTTCTACCCACTTCCGGCTCACACAGAGGGGGCTAGACGTCGGTTCCGTCTTTTTCTACACCGGGGCTAGGGTATCTCCGGAGAGGGGATGCAGAGCGTCGGAATCCCACCTAAACCAATGGTTTGCCATGCCATGTGTGTTAGAGTGTCCCATGGGTCTTGGTGTGCCAAATACCATCACTCTCTGTGTTGGGGCCTCACCGACGTCGGATTCTCTCTCGCGGGTTCCAGGACTGCTCACACCCCGAAACTCCCGGATCTGACGTAACGGGGGGAATCTTGCAAGGAGGTGGGCCCTACCATTGTCAAGGGTGTTCCTTGGGCCTAACATGACACAACCAAGCAACTAGTTCCACTTTGCTACCCACTTCCGGCTCACGCGAGGGGGCTAGACGCCGGTTCCGTCTTTTTCTACACCGGGCTAGGGTATCTCCGGAGAGGGGATGCAGAGCGTCGGAATCCCACCTAAACCAATGGTTTGCCATGCCATATGTGTTAGAGTGTCCCTTGGGTCTTGGGTGCCAAAGATACCATCACTCTCTGTGTTGGGGCCTCACCGACGTCGGATTCTCTCTCGCGGGTTCCAGGACTGCTCAGACCCCGAAACTCCCGGATCTGACGTAACGGGGGGAATCTTGCAAGGAGGTGGGCCCTACCATTGTAAAGGGTGTTCCTTGGGCCTAACATGACACAACCAAGCAACTAGTTCCACTTTGCTACCCACTTCCGGCTCACGCAGAGGGGGCTAGACGTCGGTTCCGTCTTTTCTACACCGGGGCTAGGGTATCTCCGAGAGGGGATGCAGAGCGTCGGAATCCCACCTAAACCAATGGTTTTTCATGCCATGTGTGTTAGTGTGTCCCATGGGTCTTGGGTTCCAAAGATACCATCACTCTCTGTTGGGGCCTCACCGACGTCGGATTCTCTCTCGCGGGTTCCAGGACTGCTCACCCCGAAACTCCCGGATCTGACGTAACGGGGGGAATCTTGCAAGGAGGTGGGACCTACCATTGTCAAGGGTGTTCCTTGGGCCTAACATGACACAACCAAGCAACTAGTTCCACTTTGCTACCCACTTCCGGCTCTCGCAGAGGGGGCTAGACGCCGGTACCGTCTTTTTCTACACCAGGGCTAGGGTATCTCCGGAGAGGGGATGCAGAGCGTCGGAATCCCACCTAAACCAATGGTTTTGATGCCATGTGTGTTAGAGTGTCCCATGGGTCTTGGGTGCCAAAGATACCATCACTCTCTGTGTTGGGGCCTCACCGACGTCGGATTCTCTCTCGCGGGTTCCAGGACTGCTCACACCCCGAAACTCCCGGATCTGACGTAACGGGGGGAATCTTGCAAGAGGTGGGACCTACCATTGTCAAGGGGTCCTTGGGCCTAACATACACAACCAAGCAACTAGTTCCACTTTGCTACCCACTTCCGGCTCACGCAGGGGGCTAGACGCCGGTTCCGTCTTTTTCTACACCGGGGCTAGGGTATCTCCGGAGAGGGGATGAGCGTGGGAATCCCACCTAAACCAATGGTTTGCCATTCCATGTGTGTTAGATGTCCATGGGTCTTGGGTGCCAAAGATACCATCACTCTCTGTGTTGGGGCCTCACCGACGTCGGATTCTCTCTCGCGGGTTCAGGACTGCTCACACCCCGAAACTCCCGGATCTGACGTAACGGGGGGAATCTTGCAAGGAGGTGGGCCCTACCATTGTCAAGGGTGTTCCTTGGGCCTAACATGACACAACCAAGCAACTAGTTCCACTTTGCTACCCACTTCCGGCTCACGCAGAGGGGGCTAGACGCGGTTCCGTCTTTTTTACACCGGGGCTAGGGTATCTCCGGAGAGGGGATGCAGAGCGTCGGAATCCCACCTAAACCAATGGTTTGCCATGCCATGTGTTTTAGACTGTCCCATGGGTCTTGGGTGCCAAAGATACCATCACTCTCTGTGTTGGGCCTCACCGACGTCGGATTCTCTCTCGCGGGTTCCAGGACTGCTCACACCCCGAAACTCCCGGATGTGACGTAACGGGGGGAATCTTGCAAGGAGGTGGCCCATACCATTGTCAAGGGTGTTCCTTGGGCCTAACATGACACAACCAAGCAACTAGTTCCACTTTGCTACCCACTTCCGGCTCACGCAGAGGGGGCTAGACGCGGTTCCGTCTTTTTCTACACCGGGGCTAGGGTATCTCCGGAGAGGGGATGCAGAGTCGGAATCCCACCTAAACCAATGGTTTGCCATGCCATGTGTTTAGAGTGTCCCATGGTTCTTGGGTGCCAAATATACCATCACTCTCTGTGTTGGGGCCTCACCGACGTCGGATTCTCTCTCGCGGGTTCCAGGACTGCTCACACCCCGAAACTTCCGGATCTGACGTAACGGGGGGAATCTTGCAAGGAGTGGGCCCTACCATTGTCAAGGGTGTTCCTTGGGCCTAACATGACACAACCAAGCAACTAGTTCCACTTTCCTACCCACTTCCGTCTCACGCAGAGCTAGACGTCGTTCCGTCTTTTTCTACACCGGGGCTAGGGTATCTCCGGAGAGGGATGAAGAGCGTCGGAATCCCACCTAAACCAATGGTTTGCCATTCCATGTGTGTTATAATGTCCCATGGGTCTTGGGTGCCAAAGATACCATCACTCTCTGTGTTGGGCTCACCGTCGGATTCTCTCTCGCGGGTTCGAGGACTGCTCACACCCCGAAACTCCCGGATCTGACGTAACGGGGGTAATCTTGCAAGGAGGTGGGCCCTACCATTGTCAAGGGTGTTCCTTGGGCCTAACATGACACAACCAAGCAACTAGTTCCACTTTGCTACCCACTTCCCGCTCACGCAGAGGAGGCTAGACGCTGGTTCCGTCTTTTTTACACGGGGCTAGGGTATCTCCGGAGAGGGGATGCAGAGCGTCGAATCCCGCCTAAACCAATGGTTTGCCATGCCATGTGTGTTAGAGTGTCCCATGGGTCTTGGGTGCCAAAGATACCATCACTCTCTGTGTTGGGGCTCACCGACGTCGGATTCTCTCTCGCGGGTTCCAGGACTGCTCACACCCCGAAACTCCCGGATGTGACGTAACGGGGGGAATCTTGCAAGGAGGTGGTCCATACCATTGTCAAGGGTGTTCCTTGGGCCTAACATGACACAACCAAGCAACTAGTTCCACTTTGCTACCCACTTCCGGCTCACGCAGAGGGGGCTAGACGCCGGTTCCGTCTTTTTTCTACACCGGGGCTAGGGTATCTCCGGAGAGGGGATGCAGAGCGTCGGAATCCCACCTAAACCAATGGTTTGCCATGCCATGTGTGTTAGAGTGTCCCATGGTTCTTGGGTGCCAAAGATACCATCACTCTCTGTGTTGGGGCCTCACCGACGTCGGATTCTCTCTCGCGGGTTCCAGGACTGCTCACAACCCCGAAACTTCCAGATCTGACGTAACGGGGGGAATATTGCAAGGAGGTGGGCCCTACCATTGTCAGGGTGTTCCTTGGCCTAACATGACACAAACAAGCAACTAGTTCCACTTTCCTACCCACTTCCGGCTCACGCAGAGGGGTCTAGACGTCGGTTCCGTCTTTTTCTACACCCGGGCTAGGGTATCTCCGGAGAGGGGATGCAGAGCGTCGGAATCCCACCTAAACCAATGGTTTGCCATGCCATGTGTGTTAGAGTGTCCCATGGGTCTTGGGTGCCAAATATACCATCACTCTCTGTGTTGGGGCCTCACCGACGTCGGATTCTCTCTCACGGGTTCCAGGACTACTCACACCCCGAAACTCCCGGATTTGACGTAACAGGGGGAATATTGCGAGGAGGTGGGCCTACCATTGTCAAGGGTGTTCCTGGGCCTAACATGACACAACCAAGCAACTAGTTACACTTTGCTACCCACTTCCGGCTCACGCAGAGGGGGCTAGACGTCGGTTCCGTCTTTTTCTACACCGGGGCTAGGGTATCTCCGGAGAGGGGATGCAGAGCGTCGGAATCCCACCTAAACTAATGGTTTTCCATGCCATGTGTGTTAGAGTGTCCCATGGGTCTTGGGTGCCAAAGATACCATCACTCTCTGTGTTGGGGCCTCACCGACGTCGGATTCTCTCTCGCGGGTTCCAGGACTGCTCACACCCGGAAACTCCCGGATCTGACATAACGGGGGGAATCTTGCGAGGAGGTGGGCCATACCATTGTCAAGGGTGTTCCTTGGGCCTAACATGACACAACCAAGAAACTAGTTCCACTTTTCTACCCACTTCCGGCTCACGCAGAGGGGCTAGACGCGGTTCCGTCTTTTTCTACACCGGGGCTAGGGTATCTCCGGAGAGGGGATGCAGAGCGTCGGAATCCCACCTAAACCAATGGTTTGCCATGCCATGTGTGTTAGAGTGTCCCATGGGTCTTGGGTGCCAAAGATACCATCACTCTCTGTGTTGGGGCCTCACCGACGTCGGATTCTCTCTCGCGGGTTCTAGGACTGCTCACACCCCGAAACTCCGGATCTGACATAACGGGGGGAATCTTGCAAGGAGGTGGGCCCTACCATTGTCAAGGGTGTTCCTTGGGCCTAACATGACACAACCAAGAAACTAGTTCCACTTTTCTACCCACTTCCGGCTCACACAGAGGGGGCTAGACGTCGGTTCCGTCTTTTTCTACACCGGGGCTAGGGTATCTCCGGAGAGGGGATGAAGAGCGTCGGAATCCCACCTAAACCAATGGTTTGCCATTCCATGTGTGTTAGAATGTCCCATGGGTCTTGGGTGCCAAAGATACCATCACTCTCTGTGTTGGGGCCTCACCGACGTCGGATTCTCTCTCGCGGGTTCGAGGACTGCTCACACCCCGAAACTCCCGGATCTGACGTAACGGGGGTAATCTTGCAAGGAGGTGGGCCCTACCATTGTCAAGGGTGTTCCTTGGGCCTAACATGACACAACCAAGCAACTAGTTCCACGTTGGTACCCACTTCCGGCTCACGCAGAGGGGGCTAGACGCTGGTTCCGTCTTTTTTACACCGGGGCTAGGGTATCTCCGGAGAGGGGATGCAGAGCGTCGGAATCCCACCTAAACCAATGGTTTGCCATGCCATGTGTGTTAGAGTGTCCCATGGGTCTTGGGTGCCAAAGATACCATCACTCTCTGTGTTGGGGCCTCACCGACGTCGGATTCTCTCTCGCGGGTTCCAGGACTGCTCACACCCCGAAACTCCCGGATATGACGTAACGGGGGGAATCTTGCAAGGAGGTGGTCCATACCATTTTCAAGGGTGTTACTTGGGCCTAACATGACACAACCAAGCAACTAGTTCCACTTTGCTACCCACTTCCGGCTCACGACGAGGGGGCTAGACGCCGGTTCCGTCTTTTTCTACACCGGGGCTAGGGTATCTCCGGAGAGGGGATGCAGAGCGTCGGAATCCCACCTAAACCAATGGTTTGCCATGCCATGTGTGTTATAGTGTCCCATGGTTCTTGGGTGCCAAAGATACCATCACTCTCTGTGTTGGGGCCTCACCGACGTCGGATTCTCTCTCGCGGGTTCCAGGACTGCTCACACCCCGAAACTCCCGGATCTGACGTAACGGGGGGAATCTTGCAAGGAGGTAGGACCTACGATTGTCAAGGGTGTTCCTTGGGCCTAACATGACACAACCAAGCAACTAGTTCCACTTTGCTACCCACTTCCGGCTCACGCAGAGGGGGCTAGACGTCGGTTCCGTCTTTTTCTACACCGGGGCTAGGGTATCTCCGGAGAGGGGATGAAGAGCGTCGGAATCCCACCTAAACCAATGGTTTGCCATGCCATGTGTGTTAGAATGTCCCATGGGTATTGGGTGCCAAAGATACCATCACTCTCTGTGTTGGGGCCTCACCGACGTCGGATTCTCTCTCGCGGGTTCGAGGACTGCTCACACCCCGAAACTCCCGGATCTGACGTAACGGGGGTAATCTTGCAAGGAGGTGAGCCCTACCATTGTCAAGGGTGTTCCTTGGGCCTAACATGACACAACCAAGCAACTAGTTCCACGTTGGTACCCACTTCCGGCTCACGCAGAGGGGGCTAGACGCTGGTTCCGTCTTTTTTACACCGGGGCTAGGGTATCTCCGGAGAGGGGATGCAGAGCGTCGGAATCCCACCTAAACCAATGGTTTGCCATGCCATGTGTGTTAGAGTGTCCCATGGGTCTTGGGTTCCAAAGATACCATCACTCTCTGTGTTGGGGCCTCACCGACGTCGGATTCTCTCTCGCGGGTTCCAGGACTGCTCACACCCCGAAACTCCCGGATATGACGTAAAGGGGGGAATATTGCAAGGAGGTGGTCCATACCATTGTCAAGGGTGTTACTTGGGCCTAACATGACACAACCAAGCAACTAGTTCCACTTTGCTACCCACTTCCGGCTCACGACGAGGGGGCTAGACGCCGGTTCCGTCTTTTTCTACACCGGGGCTAGGGTATCTCCGGAGAGGGGATGCAGAGCGTCGGAATCCCACCTAAACCAATGGTTTGCCATGCCATGTGTGTTAGAGTGTCCCATGGTTCTTGGGTGCCAAAGATACCATCACTCTCTGTGTTGGGGCCTCACCGACGTCGGATTCTCTCTCGCGGGTTCCAGGACTGCTCACACCCCGAAACTCCCGGATCTGACGTAACGGGGGGAATACTGCAAGGAGGTGGGCCCTACCATTGTCAAGGGTGTTCCTTGGGCCTAACATGACACAACAAAGCAACTAGTTCCACTTTCCTACCCACTTCCGGCTCACACAGAGGGGGCTAGACGTCGGTTCCGTCTTTTTCTACACCGGGGCTAGGGTATCTCCGGAGAGGGGATGCAGAGCGTCGGAATCCCACCTAAACCAATGGTTTGCCATGCCATGTGTGTTAGAGTGTCCCATGGGTCTTGTGTGCCAAATATACCATCACTCTCTGTGTTGGGGCCTCACCGACGTCGGATTCTCTCTCGCGGGTTCCAGGACTGCTCACACCCCGAAACTCCCGGATCTGACGTAACAGGGGGAATCTTGCGAGGAGGTGGGCCCTACCATTGTCAAGGGTGTTCCTTGGGCCTAACATGACACAACCAAGCAACTAGTTCCACTTTGCTACCCACTTCCGGCTCACGCCGAGGGGGCTAGACGCCGGTTCCGTCTTTTTCTACACCAGGGCTAGGGTATCTCCGGAGAGGGGATGCAGAGCGTCGGAATCCCACCTAAACCAATGGTTTGCCATGCCATATGTGTTAGAGTGTCCCTTGGGTCTTGGGTGCCAAAGATACCATCACTCTCTGTGTTGGGGCCTCACCGACGTCGGATTCTCTCTCGCGGGTTCCAGGACTGCTCAGACCCCGAAACTCCCGGATCTGACGTAACGGGGGGGAATCTTGCAAGGAGGTGGGCCCTACCATTGTAAAGGGTGTTCCTTGTTCCTAACATGACACAACCAAGCAACTAGTTCCAATTTGCTACCCACTTCCGGCTCACGCAGAGGGGGCTAGACGTCGGTTCCGTCTTTTGTACACCGGGGCTAGGGTATCTCCGTAGAGGGGATGCAGAGCGTCGGAATCCCACCTAAACCAATGGTTTTTCATGCCATGTGTGTTAGAGTGTCCCATGGGTCTTGGGTTCCAAAGATACCATCACTCTCTGTATTGGGGCCTCACCGACGTCGGATTCTCTCTCGCGGGTTCCAGGACTGCTCACACCCCGAAACTCCCGGGTCTGACGTAACGGGGGGTATCTTGCAAGGAGGTGGGACCTACCATTGTCAAGGGTGTTCCTTGGGCCTAACATGACACAACCAAGCAACTAGTTCCACTTTGCTACCCACTTCCGGCTCTCGCAGAGGGGGCTAGACGCCGGTACCGTCTTTTTCTACACCAGGGCTAGGGTACTCCGGAGAGGGGGATGCAGAGCGTCGGAATCCCACCTAAACCAATGGTTTTCGATGCCATGTGTGTTAGAGTGTCCCATGGGTCTTGGGTGCCAAAGATACCATCACTCTCTGTGTTGGGGCCTCACCGACGTCGGATTCTCTCTCGCGGGTTCCAGGACTGCTCACACCCCGAAACTCCCGGATCTGACGTAACGGGGGGAATCTTGCAAGAAGGTGGGACCTACCATTGTCAAGGGGTATCCTTGGGCCTAACATTACACAACCAAGCAACTAGTTCCACTTTGCTACCCACTTCCGGCTCACGCAGAGGGGGCTAGACGTCGGTTCCGTCTTTTTCTACACCGGGGCTTGGGTATCTCCGGAGAGGGGATGAAGAACGTGGGAATCCCACCTAAACCAATGGTTTGCCATTCCATGTGTGTTAGAATGTCCCATGGGTCTTGGGTGCCAAAGATACCATCACTCTCTGTGTTGGGGCCTCACCGACGTCGGATTCTCTCTCGCGGGTTCGAGGACTGCTCACACCCCGAAACTCCCGGATCTGACGTAACGGGGGTAATATTGCAAGGAGGTGGGCCCTACCATTGTCAAGGGTGTTCCTTGGGCCTAACATGACACAACCAAGCAACTAGTTCCACTTTGCTACCCACTTCCGGCTCACGCAGAGGGGGCTAGACGCTGGTTCCGTCTTTTTTACACCGGGGCTAGGGTATCTCCGGAGAGGGGATGCAGAGCGTCGGAATCCCACCTAAACCAATGGTTTGCCATGCCATGTGTGTTAGACTGTCCCATGGGTCTTGGGTGCCAAAGATACCATCACTCTCTGTGTTGCGGCCTCACCGACGTCGGATTCTCTCTCGCGGGTTCCAGGACTGCTCACACCCCGAAACTCCCGGATGTGACGTAACGGGGGGAATCTTGCAAGGAGGTGGTCCATACCATTGTCAAGGGTGTTCCTTGGGCCTAACATTACACAACCAAGCAACTAGTTCCACTTTGCTACCCACTTCCGGCTCACGCAGAGGGGGCTAGACGCCGGTTCCGTCTTTTTCTACACCGGGGCTAGGGTATCTCCGGAGAGGGGATGCAGAGCGTCGGAATCCCACCTAAACCAATGGTTTGCCATGCCATGTGTGTTAGAGTGTCCCATGGTTCTTGGGTGCCAAATATACCATCACTCTCTGTGTTGGGGCCTCACCGACGTCGGATTCTCTCTCGCGGGTTCCAGGACTGCTCACACCCCGAAACTTCCGGATCTGACGTAACGGGGGGAATATTGCAAGGAGGTGGGCCCTACCATTGTCAAGGGTGTTCCTTGGGCCTAACATGACACAACCAAGCAACTAGTTCCACTTTCCTACCCACTTCCGTCTCACGCAGAGGGGGCTAGACGTCGGTTCCGTCTTTTTCTACACCGGGGCTAGGGTATCTCCGGAGAGGGGATGAAGAGCGTCGGAATCCCACCTAAACCAATGGTTTGCCATTCCATGTGTGTTATAATGTCCCATGGGTCTTGGGTGCCAAAGATACCATCACTCTCTGTGTTGGGGCCTCACCGACGTCGGATTCTCTCTCGCGGGTTCGAGGACTGCTCACACCCCGAAACTCCCGGATCTGACGTAACGGGGGTAATCTTGCAAGGAGGTGGGCCCTACCATTGTCAAGGGTGTTCCTTGGGCCTAACATGACACAACCAAGCAACTAGTTCCACTTTGCTACCCACTTCCCGCTCACGCAGAGGAGGCTAGACGCTGGTTCCGTCTTTTTTACACCGGGGCTAGGGTATCTCCAGAGAGGGGATGCAGAGCGTCGGAATCCCGCCTAAACCAATGGTTTGCCATGCCATGTGTGTTAGAGTGTCCCATGGGTCTTGGGTGCCAAAGATACCATCACTCTCTGTGTTGGGGCCTCACCGACGTCGGATTCTCTCTCGCGGGTTCCAGGACTGCTCACACCCCGAAACTCCCGGATGTGACGTAACGGGGGGAATCTTGCAAGGAGGTGGTCCATACCATTGTCAAGGGTGTTCCTTGGGCCTAACATGACACAACCAAGCAACTAGTTCCACTTTGCTACCCACTTCCGGCTCACGCAGAGGGGGCTAGACGCCGGTTCCGTCTTTTTCTACACCGGGGCTAGGGTATCTCCGGAGAGGGGATGCAGAGCGTCGGAATCCCACCTAAACCAATGGTTTGCCATGCCATGTGTGTTAGAGTGTCCCATGGTTCTTGGGTGCCAAAGATACCATCACTCTCTGTGTTGGGGCCTCACCGACGTCGGATTCTCTCTCGCGGGTTCCAGGACTGCTCACACCCCGAAACTTCCAGATCTGACGTAACGGGGGGAATATTGCAAGGAGGTGGGCCCTACCATTGTCAAGGGTGTTCCTTGGGCCTAACATGACACAAACAAGCAACTAGTTCCACTTTCCTACCCACTTCCGGCTCACGCAGAGGGGTCTAGACGTCGGTTCCGTCTTTTTCTACACCCGGGCTAGGGTATCTCCGGAGAGGGGATGCAGAGCGTCGGAATCCCACCTAAACTAATGGTTTGCCATGCCATGTGTGTTAGAGTGTCCCATGGGTCTTGGGTGCCAAATATACCATCACTCTCTGTGTTGGGGCCTCACCGACGTCGGATTCTCTCTCACGGGTTCCAGGACTACTCACACCCCGAAACTCCCGGATTTGACGTAACAGGGGGAATATTGCGAGGAGGTGGGCCCTACCATTGTCAAGGGTGTTCCTTGGGCCTAACATGACACAACCAAGCAACTAGTTACACTTTGCTACCCACTTCCGGCTCACGCAGAGGGGGCTAGACGCCGGTTCCGTCTTTTCTACACCGGGGCTAGGTATCTCCGGAAGGGGATGCAGAGCGTCGGAATCCCACCTAATACTAATGGTTTATACATGCCATGTGTGTTAGAGTGTCCCATGGGTCTGGGTGCCAAAGATACCATCACTCTCTGTGTTGGGGCCTCACCGACGTCGGATTCTCTCTCGCGGGTTCCAGGACTGCTCACACCCGGAAACTCCCGGATCTGACATAACGGGGGGAATCTTGCGAGGAGGTGGGCCATACCATTGTCAAGGGTGTTCCTTGGGCCTAACATGACACAACCAAGAAACTAGTTCCACTTTTCTACCCACTTCCGGCTCACGCAGAGGGGGCTAGACGCCGGTTCCGTCTTTTTCTACACCGGGGCTAGGGTATCTCCGGAGAGGGGATGCAGAGCGTCGGAATCCCACCTAAACCAATGGTTTGCCATGCCATGTGTTAGAGTGTCCATGGTCTTGGTGCCAAAGATACCATCACTCTCTGTGTTGGGGCCTCACCGACGTCGATTCTCTCTCGCGGGTTCTAGGACTGCTCACACCCCGAAACTCCCGGATCTGACATAACGGGGGGAATCTTGCAAGGAGGTGGGCCCTACCATTGTCAAGGGTGTTCCTTGGGCCTAACATGACACAACCAAGAAACTAGTTCCACTTTTCTACCCACTTCCGGCTCACGCAGAGGGGCTAGACGCCGGTTCCGTCTTTTTCTATACCGGGGCTAGGGTATCTCCGGAGAGGGATGCAAGCGTCGGAATCCCACCTAAACCAATGGTTTGCATTCCATGTGTGTTAGAGTGTCCCATGGGTCTTGTGTGCCAAAGATACCATCACTCTCTGTGTTGGGGCCTCACCGACGTCGGATTCTCTCTCGCGGGTTCCAGGACTGCTCACACCCCGAAACTCCCGGATCTGACGTAACGGGGGGAATCTTGCGAGGAGGTGGGCCCTACCATTGTCAAGGGTGTTCCTTGGGCCTAACATGACACAAGCAAGCAACTAGTTCCACTTTGCTACCACTTCCGGCTCACGCAGAGGGGGCTAGCGCCGGTTCCGTCTTTTTCTACACCGGGGCTAGGTATCTCCGGAGAGGGGGTTGCAGAGCGTCGGAATCCCACCTAAACCAATGGTTTGCCATGCCATTGTCAAGGGTGTTCCTTGGGACTAACATGACACTTGAACACACACCACTACGATTATTTTTGAATTTTACGACTAGATTGAAATTCCAAGGAAGCGGGATACACGACAGTGGATCTAAACATTCTAGGATACATGGACAAACCATTTGTCCCAGCCAATTTGTGGCTCACGTCTAGTCATACTCCTGCCTAGGCGTATAATACATGTACTCGTAGTCGTCGAACTCGCCGCCGCCGTCGTCTTCGCTGTCGTCAGATGGGGGCTGAAATGTCGATGGGGGAGCACGCCTGGACTGGAAGTGCGGGTAGCGCAGGCGGGGGTTATCGCCGTTACTTATGTAGTTCATGACGCTCTGGAGAGTCCGGCCGTGCCACCACAGCCGACGACCAGCCTCGTTGAAGTTCGAAGGAGGCGGGCCGTCCTCCTCGTACCTGGCGAGCGCCCTCTCACGCCGATTGATGAAGAAGGCGTCCCCAGTTGGGCGGTAGTTGGGATCCCATTGGGGATACGTCCGCTGCTCCGGTGTCAGCTCGAAGTAGTAGTGGTTCGTGATGGCCGCCCGGCGCGCCACACCTTGAGGGACGGGAGGGACCGGCACGCCTCCGGCGCTCAGCATCCACCCGGCGGGGACGCCGTACCCGGGAGGGCAGGGGTAGTTCGAGGCGCAGAGCTCCTCCGCCTCCGAGTAGGTTATAGTGGGTACGGTGGAAGACATGGGAGAGTGTTGGGTTGTAGATATGTGCCAACTTAGGTAGATGCATGTGTGTTTATATAGTGAGAAATGGAGGGAAGAAGCACACGGATCGTGTGTTTTCTTCGAGCTCTTCCGAGCCGTTGGATCTTTCAACTGATTGTGAGCCGGTGGATCAAAGATAGGCACACGGATTGTGTGCTTGTTCAACTTCTTTGCCGAGTGTCATATCACGGGGGGGCACTCGGCAAACCTATAAAATGGGCGGGAGGGAGTTGGCGCGAAGGGAAAATCATTCGAGGGAACATTTTTATGCCGAGTGTGCACCATGACACTCGGCAAAGGTTTGAAATATTAGGCGGGAAGCGTTGGCGCGAAGAGAGGGAATTTTCACCGCCGAGTTTGCCGAGTGGTGCCCCATGACACTCGGCAAACACTCTATATATGCCGAGTCCCCGTTACGAAGACACTCGGCGAACCCACGACACCGTTTCGTCACAGTCGAAACGCACGGCCCGCCACGTGTCTCCATCGTATGCCGAGTGTTTTTTTTAATTTGCCGTTGTCGATTTATACGCCAAGTGTTCACTGCAGAGGACACTCGGCACAAACGCGCTACGCCGAGTGTTTCCTATATGCCGAGTGTCCTATGCAGGGCACACTCGGCGTACAAGCTGTTTGCCGAGTGGGTAGTTGTGCCAAGTGTTTATTGGGATGGTGTCGGCGTACACAGTGGTATGCCGAGTGGCACGTGCTTTGGCACTCGGCATAGACGGAGACACTCGGCGATATTCGATTTTCCAGTAGTGCCTCTAGATAGAAATAAAAATGCAATATTTTTCATATGAATGCAATATATAATTATATATAATATGCATGTACCGGTGTCATTTTTCACTGCCAAGCCAATTAAAAAAAATATTGATATTAGGCAACAGCCTGATATAACCAAATAAGTTAAGCTGTCATATTACAATAATCTAGGCAATCTTATTATAACAATCATCCAGGCAACCAAATGTTCAATAGAGATGGATTTTTTATCGGCACACAAGAAAAAGTTTCCGGGTGATTGCAGCCATGGTGGGAGATGGTAGTAGCTTCCGGGGCTCGCCTGAATGTTGGGACTGGCACCCTGCAGGACAGATATGTGTTAATTTGGGTTGTCATCTAGGTCATGTATGAAATAATCATAATGTGAAACTAATCAGGAGAATCAGAAATATTTAGCAAGGATCATCCATGGTGTCCTTAAATAGTTGGCAAAAGAAAGAGGATTGGAGTCACACTCAAGCTAGACGGACTCCTTGTTAGCTGATGTTGGCACAGACCAATCGATTCTACAAGATGCATGCAGAGATGTGGAGTAGCATATAGGGTTAGGAGGTTTCAGGAAATGGAATAGTATACTATGGTGCAGTCTCTTTTGTTCCAAAGCTAAGAAAAGAGGTCTGCCGGTCCAAATCGGGAAGAGAGACAACAATGTTATATTGTAACAGCACTTTCAGAGTTTCAGAATGTTCACCAGCCAAGATAACTAAATTCTAGATGCCAGGATAATAGTAAGATTATAAACAGGAACTAAGCACCTATCCTTGCATGGTTCAAAATATTTTGTTCTTAATGTACTCAATTATTTCAATAACGCACCTATCCTTGCATGGTTCAAAATATTTTGTTCTTAATGTACTCAATTATTTCAATAACGCTAAAGTTGCCGGTCGTTGCCAATATATGAAATAGTGCCTGCCATCAATTCTCTAATACAGTAGTTTACTTCTGAAAATATTGATGAGCCTTCTGTAAATTTGTGTCATCCGAAGTTGGCTAGCACCCAAGGCAAAGAAAAGAAAGGCGAATCTGGACTATAGCGATTCCTGCAATATTTACCTCAGAATGTCTTGGATTCATGGCTTGGGGCACAAGAGACCCCTCCTTCCCATATGCAAACTGCAGAACCAGCCATGATCTAACATGTTATCAGTTAGCAGCGGTGCCACTATTCTGTTAGAAGTACAACTGAAATATGAAAATGCTGAAAAGACAATAGTTCAACCCAAGAACTTATTGGATTTGAAAGCGCCACAACAGGAATCGCTGCAGGTAAAATACACATGTTTATATTCAAGTAAAAGACACTTTCTGTCTCTAAGCAAGAGTTCCGACATAAACTGCACCACCTTGCTGTTAGGATCTGAAGACTCTTCCAGTCAGCATCTCTATAACAGGTACAATTGATCTGAGAACGAGAGAGGAGATCAGCATCTCTACAACAGGTACAACATGAATATATCACCCAAAAAAAAAAAAAAAAAAAAGAATATATCACCAAAGAAAAGGCCAGATCCGAGAGCAATACATATATTGTTATGGTTGCTAGGGTTTGAGCGGGAGAGAGAGAGCTGCGAGGGCGCGAGAGAGCCGGCCGTGGGGGTCCTTTCCCACGGCCGGGCAAGAGGGAAGGGTTTTCCTTCTTAATTCTTGCTTGATTAGATTGATACATCTCCTCTCCATATATAGAGAGGTTTACTTGACTCCCAAGCACGGTTTACTTGACCCCTAAGCAAACCCTAAGACTAACGGGCCTAGGCCCATCACGTACTCTAACATATATAGTGATTGAGTAATGTCCCTCACTGCTACCAAACTACCACATAGTACTATGAATTACTCGGTGCTACCAAACTAGAAGTGCACAAGCAGGTTAACCCTTTTTTGTACCCATTACCAAAAAGGAAACTTCTGTAAACTATTAATTATTTCTAGAAGTAGTGCTCTTGTAGTGCTATTGTTCAGCGCTAATAAGGCATATATGCAGATCCCTGAGCATTGTTGTCCATCAGCGCAATAGGGCAAGAAGCAAAGCTTCGTTCTTCTCAAGCATTGCAAGATCATAAGCAAAATCTAAAGAATCGGTGTGTGACGGGATGCAATTAGATTGGAAGCAAAACCTACGAATTGGTTAAACAAGTTCAGTTTATAGGCTTTTTATTCAGAATATTAAAATATCACACAGGGTGCAATCTAGTTTATCACACAGGGCCAGAAAGCTGCAGACACAAGTTATTAAACTGACAACAGCAGCAAGATATCCAAGAACAGGGCTAGCTAGGATATCAACAAGCGCTGGTTTCTTTGATCAATCAGAGTTGCAATGCAAAATATAACCAAGCAGTTTCATTATCAACGCACAGGAAGTACATCGTGTATTCCTCACTAGAATAGACAGTGATCCTCACAACATAGCTAGCATCAGATTTCTATACATATATACTAGTGTATTGTACACGGCCGAAAGATTCTCACCTGGCCGAGAGAGCGCACAGTCGCCGTGTTGCCTCTCGTCGCCAGATCCCGGCGCCATAGTTCAACATGGAGATACCAGAACAACCATGGGACGCGCTCAGATCCAAGCCCACCAGGACGACCTCGCCTCGCCTACACGCGGGCCGTTCTCCTGTCCGTGGCGACCTAGCGAAGAGAGAGAGAGAGAGATTACCAGAAGCGGTGAAAAACGGAGGTGCTAATCAAGAATGGCGACGACGTCGTTGACGATACAGGGCCGCCGGCGATGGGATCCAGCCTGGAGAGATGCCTCCCGCCGTCCCTCTTTCCCCTCCCCTCCTCGCTCGCCGCCGCCTCTAGCCCGTCAATCGCTGTGTACACCACCGCCTCTGGCAACCGCGTACGCCGCCGCCGCTCTTTGTGTGCGTTCTGTTCGGGATAATACGCGAGCCACCAGTCGCGTTTTCGATCCGAGAAGAAACAGGCAGGGATCGGGGAAACTTGGGGAAAAGTGTGGAAAAAACCGGCCCAAAAACTCGACAAACAAATGGGCTTTTCTGCACACGCCGGGATCAGGGATCGGGCCGGGATAATACTCCTCAATCCCAGCAATCAGCAAATACACGACAAACAAACGAGGCCTGAAGAGGAAAACCTTCGGCTCTTGGGTTTGGGTAGGCGCGTGCGTCCAAAACCGGCTAGGCTGCGTAGGCGCAGTATAGGCGTTACATCTTCCCGATCCGAGTTTTCCTGGTGCGTGGATTCGTGACCGGGTTCTTAAGCCAGAACTTTCCATCGTGAGAGATGGAGCGATTAAATTTTTTTTTTTTTTTTTTGCGGGGAATACTGAGAGCTTTATTCAATAAAAGCACTCCGTGAATCATCAGCCAAGAGGTTGGTGATCAGGAATGTGGGTACACAATCAGTCCAAGCATCTGACACCATCAGCGTACAGGCACGCTTAGCACAAAGATGGGCAGGTACATTTGCTGATCTACTAATATGAATTAAATCAAAAGAACTAAAAGTAGAAGCAAGCTCTCCAATTTCTAAAAGGATAGGGGCCACAATAGAACGAGACCTGTGACGAGTTTTCCAGAGATTAATCAACTCCAGGCAATCTGACTCGAAGACCACACACGGGAAACCCCTCAAAGTTGCAAAAAGCACTCCATCTCGCAATGATTCCGCTTCTGCAATTAGGGGGTCAGTAACCCCAATATGGGGTTTGCACCAAGCACCCAGGAATGCACTGTTGGAGCGAGCAACACCACCTGCTCCTGCATTCCCAAGGCCAAAGTTTATTGCACCATCAATATTGATCTTGATCACCTGCGCCTCAGGTGGTTGCCACCCATAGCCAGGTAGGACAGTAGCAGTCGTACTCGGTATCTCAAGCACAGCCAAATCTTCATGAATCCGCTTCGTGGCCAGGCCAGGGTCCCAAGGAACACTACCATGAGTCCACTTGTTGCGCGACTGCCAAATTGCCCACATGACCGAGATGATCTTTGATCTCGTAGATGAAAATCTGTCGTCACACAGGATGTCTCTGTCCCAAGTACGTGGGTGAAGTCTGGGTAGCCGAAAACCGAAAATTGCTTGGGCCTCCTCCCAGTATCTCCTTGCATGGGAACAATGCATGAGTGCATGCATCAAGTCCTCCTCCGAGGAGGAGCAAATACGACAGGAACTATCGTTTTTAATATGTCGATGACGTAATGTTGCTTCATCAGGTAAAATACCTCGCACCACCCGCCACCAAAAGACCTTCACCTTAGGCATCACACGTAATCTCCAAAGAGTGTCCCACATCTGTTTTTCTGTCTCTGACGTACTCGTTAAGCCCCTTCATCAGGAGAAGATCTCCTTTTTTGATTCATAGAGCGCGCGATAAGCCGACTTCACAGTATAGGAACCTGAAGTTGTATGAGCCCAAGCAAAGGAATCCACCCCACCACTCTACGTAGGGGGATATTCAGTATCAAGTCTGCACCGGCCGTGAGAAGGATGCTCTGACCAAATCCACTCTCCATCTTCCAATATCCGCATCGATTAGCTCATGTACCTTTGACACAGTTACTCCAATCGGTTTGAAGAGTGGCAGAAACATATCCCTCGACGGGATCCATCGGTCCTCCCATATGTCGATGGACTCGCCGCTACCAACCCGCTTGATCAGACCAACTTCTAGCGCTGATCTGCCTGCTATGATCGCCCGCCAAACAGCCGATGCCGCTCGCGGTATAGTCGCCTGCATAAAATCACTGTTAGGGTAATAACGGCTCTTCATCACCCTTGCACACAGTGAGTCCGGCGACTCCAGAAACCTCCATCCGTGCTTGCCCAGCAAAGATAAATTGAACGTCTCTAACTCCCGAAATCCCATGCCTCCCTGGATCTTCGGCTGCGTGAGAGAGTTCCAAGACAACCAATGCAGTGATCGCTTGTCCAACGAACTACTCCACCAAAATCTTGCCATATCGGCCCTTAGCTTCTTACAAACTGTCTTGTTCAAACGGAAACAACTCATGCTATACGTTGGAGCGATTAAATTGTCCGGTTTTTATAGCGAGAAGAGGCGCGACGTACTGATTTTTTTGACGTAGGTACGTCGTTAACACAAATTATAGTCTTTATTACTACTCACATCCTCCACCGCACGGATGAAAAAAACAGCCGGAAAAAATCCACGGTAGGCAGTTAAAAAAAAATCCACGCTCGTCCTGCAACCTTCAGAATAACTCCCTCTCACCCCCACCATGATGATAGTATATACACTTGTCATCTTCGTTTACAACAAAGCCTTCTCAAACTTTTCATGCCATTGCTTAGGAGGTTACTTGAGACCATACAGTGACTTCAATAAATTACAAACCTTGCCTTCATGGCCCGGTACTACAGAACAATCTGACTGCTCCATGTAAATTTCCTCATCTAACTCTTCGTTAATGAAAGCCGTCTTTACGTCCATTTGGTGAACGAGAAGACCATGTGAAGCAGCCAATGAGAGTAGTACCCGAATAGTGGTCAGTCGAGCCACATGTGAATAGGTATCAAAGAAGTCTTCTCCTTCTTTCTGGGTTTAACCCTTAGCCACAAGCCTGGCCTTATATTTTTCAATTGTACCATCAGGCCTAAATTTTTTCTTGAACACCCACTTGCATCCTATAGGTTTGCACCTATAAGGACGATCAGTGATCTCACATGTTCCATTAGCCAGGATAGAATCCATCTCGCGACGGACAACTTCCTTCCAGTAGTCAACATCAAGAGATGCATACACTTCTGAAATAGTCATGGGTGTGTCATCCACGAGATACACAATAAAATCATCATCAAAGGACATTGCAGTCCTCTGTCTTTTACTCCTTAAAGGAACTTCATTGTCATCCTCTACGGGATTCTCAACGTGTTCTATCGGAATGGTGGGTTCGGGAATTACAGGAGGTCAAGTATTTCTTATCTCGATCCTTTGAGATGAAGGATCTTGGAGTAGCTGATCTTATATTAAACGTTAAACTGCTATGAGACGGCAATGGTGGGATCACACTGCTTCAATCCCACTATGTGGAAAACGTCTTGAGTCGTTTTGGGTATAGCGACTGCAAGCCTTCTCCACGCCGTATGATCCTAGTGTTTTACTTCAAAAGAATCGACGGATTACTAGAGATCTGTTGAGATATTCTCAGATTATTGGCTCGCTTATGTATCTAGCTAGTGCCACGAATCCTGACATTTCGTTTGCTGTGAGCAAATTGAGTCGATTTGTTTCAAATTCGGGAAATGATCACTGGCATGCGTTTGAAAGAGTTATGCGCTATTTAAAAAGCACTATGAGCTATGGAATTCATTATACCAGGGACCCAAGGGTACTTGAGGGATATAGTGATTCAAATTGGATTTCTGATGCTAATGAGATTAAAGCCATGAGTGGTTATGTTTTTACACTTGGTGGTGGCGCTGTTTATTGGAAGCCTTGCAAGCAGACCATCTTAACGAGGTCAACTATGGAAGTAGAACTCACAACATTAGACACATCCATTGTTGAAGCAGAGTGGCTTCGTGAGCTCTTGATGGACTTACCTGTGGTTGAAAAACCAATACCCGCTATTCTAATGAATTGTGATAATCAGACTATGATCATCAAGGTGAACAGTTCCAAGGATAATATGAAGTCATCAAGTCATGTGAAGAGGAGATTAAAATCTGTCAGAAAATTGAAAAACTCCGGAGTTATTGCGTTGGATTATATCCAAACATCTATGAACTTGGCAGATCCCTTCACAAAGGGTCTTCCACGTAATGTGATCGATAATGCATCGAAGGAGATGGGAATGAGACCCACTGCCTGAGTTGTTCACAACGGCAAACCACTCTATGTGATCGGAGATCCCGTGAAGTAGAATTGGGAGACAAAACTGTTGATCAACTGAGAGAAGAGTATCCTTACGTTTATTTAATACCACTTCTTGAAGATGCAATACTCTCCTATACTGCAAGGTAGGTTGATATAAATCTTAATGTTTTCCAGGAGGCTTCATTATAAGCAAAGATGTTGACCTACAGGACATCTTTTGAGGAATTCACCTATATGAGTTCGACTGTTAAACGTCGCAGTCTATGAGAGTTGGGTTCTCTCTAGTAAACTCATGAAAGGTCTTGGAGTATGACGTATAAGCTCCACCCGCGGGGAAGTCCCACGGTAGTCAAGTATCGATCAAGACTTTGTGTGAAGCTAGATTCGCAGAAAACTTGCAGTTCAAGGCATAGTCCACTGTTCAAGTTGCAAACCAGTGTAACACAGAGTTTTAGGTGGAGTTCAACTTAATAGTCTCCACTGTAGAACCGGTATATAAACTGTGTTTTGGAACCTAAGGCAAACTTTGTGTGCCTCTAGGATCTTGTGGGGAATTGTTGCAATTTTAGCCCAAATATGGCCCAGCCTATTTTAGTCCTCCAGGAATTCCTGAAAATCCTAGAGGCCCATGTGGTCCATTCGTGTATGGCAAGAGGTGGAAGAAATATTTAGTCCCACATTGCTAGTTGAGTGGAACTTTTACCTGTTTATAAGGGAGACCTTTCCACTTGGTGTATGAGCATGAGAAGGAGATGACTAGACGCGCGCTCCTCCTCCGCCGCCCGCCTCGCGACGCCTCGCCAGTCATGACGCGCGCGCGCTCGCCGCTGGTTGCGGGAATAAGCCGAGCCGAGATAGGACCTATGATGCGTGTATGCCTTGCCTTCTTTTTGTCACACACAAATGAAGAAATATGAACGGTTACGCGAAATTTAAAACTTTTTGCACTAGTGGGAAATTGGATGGCTGTTCGGCTTCGGCTGCCGGCTATTCATTTTGCCGCCTGTCTGTTCGTTCCACTCCATCGCTACCCGTTCGCCTCCTGTTGCCGCGCCTATATAAGAGAGGTCGCTCCTCTCCGTAGACACAACACATCCACACCTCTGCCTCATATTTCTCGAGCACTGCGCCACCGATCAGGACATCTCCATCCCATGTCGCGGCGTGCACCGCGGGACGGGACAGTAGGCCTCCGAAACCGCGTCTCTTCGGTAACTGTACGGGAGAAGGGCGATAAGGTTTTTGGGGAGCGCTGCAGCGCGACTACTGGCATCATCGTCATCACGGACGCCGACGACTACTTCCCGAACGACGACTTCTTCGCAGACGTCGACAGCCTCTTCGGCGATATGTCTACCTCGCCCAACGTCAACGGTTCCTCGTCTGCACCGTACGTGTTCATGTTTCTGTTTCATGTCTCCATACATGTTCTTCTAGTACCGATATTTTTATACTTGTTTATGTCGTGCTTTCATGCAAATCATATGACTAGTTTATTTCCAATTGTTCCAGCCATATGTTACCTACCTTTTGCATGGATTAAATCATTTGGAAAATTGCTCATATATTCAAAAGAAACATCACCTTTCATCCAGAGCCAAAATGGCATTCGTCCCGGTTGTGTCACGAACCTGGACGAATGCTATGCATCTGTCCCGGTTCGGACGACCGGGGGCGCGTAGAGGCCGTATGGGGCATTCGTCCCGGTTGGTAAGGGGACATTCGTGCCGGTTTGTGGCTTGAACCGGGACCAATGCCCTGCCGGATGCCACGTGGCCTGCGTAGGGGTATTTGTCCCGGTTCAAGTCACGAACCGGGACGAATGATCCCATTCAGAGAAAAGGGATTATTTGTAAAATCCATAACTAATTGAAAAATGGTCCAAATTGGTTGATTCAAATTTCAGAATGTTCAACAAAGTGTGCTATACATGTTTCTGTCATTTTGAAACATGACAAATATTTTATATGGCACTTATTCAATAATCATAGAAATTGCTTAATAAAAATGAAACTTGGAAAAATCCTTACTTTTTCTCTATTAATCCAAATTGAGCAAATAAAGTGTCAAAATGTTTATCTTAACAAACTCTACACATTCATAACATTATATAGTATATTAAAAAATGCAGCTCCCAAGTTTTGAAACATATTTCTGGTAGGTCCTTCACAAAAAAAAAACATTTTTGACACTCGGAAAAAAGACAATGGTTTTTTTATTCAGTATAAAGGAAAACTTCCTCCGTGAACATTGTCCATGCTTCCAAGATGCATGCTTATGTGGAAAATGGGCACATTAAAAGAAACCATGCCATAGATTTGGTCATAACACCCATCATTTGTAGCGAAACCCTAGAATGTTCGGAGGAGATACCTCCTTTTTGTGAACACATTTTCAACACAACTGTCGTATTCCAAATTTATTATTTTCCGTGGATACTAGGCCATATATGAGGACACCACGCGAAGGTCTTGCATTATTTTGGGTTTCTTTGAATTTTCTGGAATTTTACCAGCCGGTTCCAGGGAAAAGTCAAGACGGCGGGCATTGTCGTTCATAGCTAGGGCTTGAATATTGAGAAAATCTCGGTGTATCTGTGTTAAAATAGGTAGTTGTGTAGCTAAAAATGATTTTTGCCAAAAATCATGAGAAAACTACGAGGCACTTGTAGTTCAAATTTGACCCGTTTTCAGCTGAATCGGTAGAAACTTGTGTTTTTCAAAAGAGGTGGATGGAAACCTTTTCTTAGGAAACAAATTGTTTATTTGTGCATATAAAATGGTATAGTATATTCAAAAAGTGCAGCTCCCATGTTTTACAACATATTTGTGGTACGTCCTTAAAAAAACATTTTTGATACTTGGAAAAAAGAAAATGGTTTTTTTATTCAATAAAAAGGAAAACTTCCTCCATGAACATTGTCCGTGCTTCCAAGATGCATGTTTGTGTGGAATATGAGCACATTAAAAGAAACTATGTCATAGATTTGGCCATAACACCCGTCGTTTGCACTAAAACCCTAGAATGTTCGGAGGAGATAACTCCTTTTTGTGAACACATTTTCAACACAACTGTTGTATTCAAAGTTTATTATTTTTGGTGGATATTAGGACATATATGACGACACCACGCGAAGGTCTTGCATCATTTTGGGTTTCTTTGAATATTCTGGAATTTTCTTAACCGGATTTAGGGAAAAGTCAAGACGGCGGGCATTGTCGTTCATAGCTAGGACTTGAATATTGAGAAACTCTTGGTGTATCTGTGTTGAAATAGGTAGTTGTGTAGCTAAAAATGATTTTTGCCAGAAATCATGAGCAAACTACGAGGCACTTGTAGTTCAAATTTGACCCGTTTTCAGCTAAATCGGCAGAAACTTGTGTTTTTCAAAAGAGGTGGATGGAAACCTTTTCTTAGGAAACAAATTTTTTATTTGTGCATATGACATGGTCTAGTATATTCAAAAAATACAGCTTCCAAGTTTTGCAACATATTTGTGGTAGGTCCTTTACAAAAAACCCATTTTTGGCACTCGGAAAAAAGAAAATGATTTTTTATTCAATAAAAAGGAAAACTTCCTCCGTGAACATTGTCCGTGCTTCCAAGATGCATATTTTTGTGGAATATTGGCACATTAAAAGAAACTATGTCATGGATTTGGCCATAACACCCGTCATTTGCATCGAAACCCTAGAATGGTCGGAGGAGATAGCTCCTTTTTGTGAACACATTTTCAACACAACTGTCGTATTCCAAGTTTATTATTTTTGGTGGATACTAGGACATATATGAGGACACCACGCGAAGGTCTTGCATCATTTTGGATTTCTTTGAATTTTCTGGAATTTTCTCAGCCGGTTTTAGGGAAAAGTCAAGACGGCGAGCATTGTCGTTCAGAGCTAGGGGTTGAATATTGAGAAACTCTTGGTGTATCTGTGTTTAAATAGGTAGTTGTGTAGCTAAAAATGATTTTTGCCAAAAATCATGAGAAAACTCCGAGGCACTTGTAGTTCAAATTTGACTCGTTTTCAGCTGAATCGGTAGAAACTTGTGTTTTTAAAAAGAGGTGGATGGAAACCTTTTAAGAGGAAACAATTTTGTTATTTGTTCATATAACATGGTCTAGTTTTTTTTTAAAATGTATTTCTCAAATTAACCAACATATTTGTGGTTGGTTCTTTGAAAAAAAACATTTCTCTATAGGGTTTCACCGGCCCGAGTGGGGCTCCGGAGCATCGAGTTCCCACCACAAACTAGTTGGTTCCATAACATGTGTGTAAAAGTGTTTTTTCTAGATTTTGTATTGCAAAAATTTCACTCTGGGGTGTGATCTGCTTCACCGGCATCCACTTCTCTCTAGAAAATTTACATGCAATTATAGCGTGATAGTCCCCGATTGGACAAGCCGGAGGAAAACTTCTCTAGAGTTGGGTTATAGATGATATGGATGTCATATTTGGATTTCTCTCATTTTTCTAATCGATTTAGACATATTATTTGTCAAATTTCGATTTACGGATTTGCAGATATAAATTATTCAATATTAAATGAAAAAGAAAATAAGTTAATTATTATTTACATTGAAGAATATTTTAATTCAAGATTATTATTAATGATTCGTTTCCTTTTATTTAAATAATTATTTCGATACATAAAATAAAGTTGTGTGACATCATATTCCATGGGTTAATAGGATTGGTAGGATAGTATTGTTAGGTAAGCATCTATTCTTTCTAGGTAGCTCATAGTTAAGGAACTAAGAAGTTAAGCGTGCTACGGGTAGAGTAGTCTTAGGATGGGTGACCTGTCGGGAAGTATTATTAGAGATGAGTAACTTAGATTGTAATTAAGAATGGTTAGAGATAAATGAGTGTGTAGTGCGATTAACCGGTTAAAAAATTCAAATACAAAAATTGGAAACAAGTTGAATTTTTTTTTAAAAAAAAATGGTGAGGAGGCATTTATCCCGGTTTGTGTTATGAACCGGGATGAATGGTCCACCGTCCACGTGGACTACCCATTCATCTCGGTTCGTAACTCAACCGGGACGAATGGGGAGGTGCATTTGTCCGCGCTGCCCCATCCCGGTTGGGCAACCGGGACGAATAGCCCTTGTAAATCGGATGAAAGGGGGTGGGTTTCTCTACTAGTTACCCCCACGATCACATCTCCATATCCCCTCTCTCCGAAACCGCAAACCACCCCGCCGTTCCTCTCCTCACACCAAAAGCTAGGGCTAAACGGGATGTCGCCACAGCAGCAAGCGCCGCCATCTACCTGCTCTCGCCGCCGGGAAAAAAATCCGCGCCAGCACCGTGCCAATCCAGGAGTACATCACAACCCATCGTTCTAACCCGTCTTTCTTCACCAGGTACTTCGATTGAGCCCGACGCACTATGCCTACACCAGGAGTGGTCGCCGCTGCCGCCTCGTGTACTTTCCAGGAACGAGATCGACGTTGGAAGATATAACTGGCCACTATGGCCCGGTGGCATCCCAAGCATCCATCTCTCCCCCCGTCCTCTCTCTTTCTCTAATCCAATCCATTCTTCCGTATTGCAGGTCAATTCTATTCCGGTTTAGAAAATGTGCAGCAATCAGACTATTTACCGTTGTGTTCTGAATTTTTTTGCAATGCATGTTTGGTCACTAGATGCAGCCAAATTGAAGCATGGTTTCTAAATTTCTTGTGTTTAGTTAGGTGTACTGCCAAAATTTGATGCATCACATCACTCATGAGTCCAAAGCACCATCAAATGATGCAGCCATATTCACAAACATCACAAAGTGTGGCAAGGCTTACTCGGCTATCATGATGCTGGTACCCTTGAAGTCACAAGTGGAGTCGCTGTCGTCCTTGGCCTGGTAATACGCATTCATCATGAAAGAGGTATGATACTACAAATTATTTGTGCCGAAGCACGCGTCACTGCTATGTATCTCCTTGCAGTCCATATAACTGCAAGCATTGATGTCATTCTGCAGGTCCAACCTGTTCGTTCTAGACTATTGCAATTGAGGCTAAATCGTGCACCAAGTCAGGTAATATTGTAGGAAAGAATTTAAGCATCACATTAGTATAATTTCTACAATTAAATATTCGGTCTACGAGCTATGCATATCTACTCACCGATTGCTTAACAAAAAACTATCAAGAGCCATACTCCACGGGTGTGAATAATAACGATGTTTTAATAACAAGAACATATTCTCTGGGCTAGCAATGTTGAAAACATGGCAAGTTCAAATTATTTTTTGCTTCATAAGATCCATGACACTCTAGCTGGTAGACCGAACCCGCACAATGAAAAAATATAGTAGGCCCAAAATATCCTCCACGTGTTTTACTCTCTCTAAGCATTTACAAAACCAACAAGCTAACAACTGCTTCCGTCCTTTGGTAGGAGATCCTAAGTCCTAACCCACATGCATACCACAATATTAATGCATCTGAAGCAGAACATAGCATAAGGCTGAGAAATTTAACATGACAAATATATGAAAAGGAATATATGATATGGAAGGAAGGCAAACGAATGAATGCATTGATCCGTCTGTAGAGCCCAACTCTGTTGCTTAGACCATGTCGCACCCGGACTTCTAAAGGATACTCGCAGTTCCGTTGAACAGTAGTTGATTGGATTACGGGGCTTACCGGCACCCGCATCTCTTACGAGTAGGCCAACACATGTATGTGTGACAACCAACCCCTATTGTTCATCGTCTACGTAAACCATCCCATAGAAATCAGGATACTACCATTGACGTACTTCATACCATACACACATGGTACGTCAACGGCTTTTAACAGAATGATAGCACAACATATCTCTAAGACACAAAAGATCGAAATAAGTTGCAAATGGCTCTCACTAGAGCAGAGATAGCAAATACAATCATCCAGAGGACACATGTCCCAACATATCATCATTACATCACAGCGGAAGCATTCAACAGGTCTGAGTACAGACAAATCCAAATAGGCTTAAGAAGCCGGAAACGAAAAGACGGAGCCCATCCACGAAGTCTCGGATCCTGTCCGGGTCCGCTATCTACTCGTCAGCAGCCTCATCGAACTCCACGTAGTAGCCACCATGGGGATCCTCGGAATCGTAGTCTGCGGAAACCACAGCCCCAAAGGGGTCAGTACATAAACGTACTGGCAAGCAAGACTCACAGTTCACCAAAGCGTAACCCGTCAACACCAAGCACAGATGCTTTGGGTTCAACGGAGGAAAGGGGTGAAAACAAAAGATGCGGCAGCTGGCTGCACTAACCAACTACAGAACATACTACAACTTCCGGCTAACAGAAAGGAGATAAGATAACGTATCGTAACCAACTACAACTAACTCCAAACAAACCCATCCTGGATCTCGCCCCTTATCCAAAGAGGCAATCCGAGGATAACTCACACAGTTGGATTAATGATGGTTCAGGTTATTGTGTCAATAAACCTATTACTAGTCAAGTTATTATGGTTAGGTGTAAGTTGTCTGAGTACTTGTTAGCCAGTACTTTCACCCAGTCGCCACATAACCGCGGACGACACGGCTTCTCGAGAAGATTCATCCCTGCAGGGTGTGCTCCAGTACCCGTACACACTCGAGCCACCAACTAAAACTCAGGTGGACTCAACACGACTCGAACCATCTCTACAACCTGTCCTAGGAGCCACGGAGCTATAAGGTCCCGGCCAGTCCGACCTAACCTAAGCGCAAGGGTGAAAACCACACCCCCCGGCACCACAGGCCTCGCCCTATATGCATCATCATCATCATAATCATCACCAACAGTAACCATGGGAGCGACCCATTCATGCTTATGCGCAAATGGAACACCCAAACTAAGTGTGGCTCTTCGGACAAACTGCGGATCAGGTCAAAGTCGAGGGGGGTTCCATACTACCACCCGGATGCGGTGAGCACGCTCATCATGGATCAGTAGACAAGACCCTTTTCCTAATTAGGGTCGACACTAGCAGGCCTCAAAACCACGCCGGGCCTCCTGCCGGTGCCTTATCATCAAATTATTATTACCCATAACATTAACAGGTTGATTGTTTAACATCGAGCCCCAGAACATAAGTAACATGGTAATAGCAAGTAACTGACAAAAGGCTCGAGCAAAACAACCCTAAGCATAGTAGTAAGACACGGGCACAAGCAACGGGGTTATAGGAGTGGAGGTGAGGCAATATCAGGTTTAAAGGATGACATATGATAGGATCGGAACACAAGCATCGATACATAGGGCTAGCAGAATAGACAACGGAAAGTATCGGTATCCAATGTTGAAAGGAACACGATGGTTCATGTGAGTGAATACTTGCCTGCAAACTCAGTAGCCTGGTACTGAGCTAAATCCTCAGAAGGGGTGTCGTAAGGATCGTCGGTCTCAACGTCGTCGTCTATTCGAGAAGAAGCAAACAAACAACGCAGAGAGAAAAACAATCAATAACATGGCATAATGCACAATCATGGGATGATGCATGACCATTTAATTGATGCATCAAAATAAACTAGTTGACATGGTAACATAACATGATTAAATGGACCCACATGCAATTTGGATTGCATATGGAAAGCCCATGAATTAAGGTTGAAATAATTGTTTTACAACTAATCAACAGGTGAAAGTGGATTAGTATGATGCATGGATGAGGAAAACAGAAAAATAACAACAATAGAATCAATTGGAAATAAGGTTTACCAATTTTGGAAATTTATTTAGTAAGTTATGGAATTTTGGTTCCTTAAAGGTGTTACACAAGCATTTGTTGTTTTCAGCAATTTTAATTGTTCAAAATAGATAACAAAGTTCATATTTGAATAGAACACCAAATTTTAGTTGGAATACATGTCTCATTTGTTGAAAAAGGAATTAGAATGAATTACTTAGGAATTAAACAAGTTAAACAAGATTTAAATGAATTTAATTCAATTATTAATATTGATTGAATTTTATTTGTTCAAAACATTAAACAAAATTCATATTTGAAAAGATTATTTTTTCTGGTTTGAAAACATATTTTATATGTTCAAAAATAATTTAATTTGAGCAAGTTATGAATTTAGCAATTTTTAATGAATTAAACAAGGTTTAAATTATTTAAGCAATTTTAATTATTCAAATCATGAAACAAAATGTATATTTGGTTAGGTGGTTTAATTTGACATGGAAAACATATTTTATTTGTGACATTTGGATTAATATTGAATTAGTTATGGAATTAAGCAAATGTGAAAAGAATAGTTTGAATTTGAAATTTGAAAATATTTGAAATGCTCAAAACATAAAACAAATGACTTAAATAGGTAGAGAATTAAATTTGGTTCAGAAATCATATTTTATTTATATTATTTGGAGTTGGGATTCAAAAGTTATTTGAGTTTTGTTTTTAGGGACTAAACTGTAAAAAAAAACTGGACTGAAATAAAAGAAAATGGGCAGAAAGAAAAATGCACCGCGCAGTGACCCAGAATGGGCCACTGCCAGTGGGCCAGGCCACTGTGGCGCCTACGTGGCATGGCTGGGGGTCGACGTGGCCCCCAGGGCCACTGACGCGCGGGTGCGCGCAAGGGAAAAAAGGGGAGGCGAAAATCGCCTCCCGCGGAACTCGAACCCGCGTGCTCACGCTTGCGTGCACGGGTGCACTGCCAGTTGGGCTGTGTGCGTTTGCTTGACAGGTATAGAAGCAGGTTTGGGTATATTGTTCAGTTATCGCGCTAATCTGAATTTTTTTTCCTTTTGCAGGTGCGCTACTGAACCAACGACGGAGGAACTGAGCGGCCGGCGGCCGCTGCTCGCTGCGCTGCCCGCGGTGGCCGGTGGGTGCGGTTGCCGGCCGTGCTGTGGGCGGTGCGAGCGAGGGCAGAGAGGGGAAGAGAGAGGGAAGAGACGAGGGGGAGGAGCTCACAGCGATGACGTACAGAGGAGCAGGCGGTGACGACGGGCGGCGACGCGAGGATGGCGGCGGCGATTCCGGTGATCCTCGGGGGAAACGGAGGGGACGGCGAGGAAAAGGGTGACCTGGCGGTTCCGTTCCCGGCCCTAACACGGCTGGGAGGGCACCGTGTCGGCGGCGATTCGGAGAGGAAGGCGGCGGTGAAGGATGAGTTCGGTGGGTTCAGAACAGAGAAGAGGGCGTGCAGCGAGAGAGAGAAAAAGAGGAGGAAGATGGCGGCGCTCGAGGAGAAAGGTGGAAGGAGAGGTCTAGGGTACCGAGGGGCTACTCGAGGCTAGGTTATAGGGGAGGAGGAGCTCGGATCGCCGTTCTTCTCTGAACCTGTCGACGTGGGCAGTTGCATCTGCCTGCCGTACAGAGGTAGGAGATGAGCGAGGGGGTACCAGGCCTTTGGTAAGTTGGGCTGGCCCAAAGGGCTGGCTGCCCTATTCCCCCTCTCCTTTTTGTTTTATCTTTTTCTTCTTATTATATTTTTTTGCAGATTTGACAAAGGAGAGAAAAGGAGAGGGTTTATGGGTTAGCAAAATTTTTTTGGGACAAATTTTATTGATTAAGTATGGTAATAGCAACAAGTACGCACTTTGGTTTTCCAAATTTTTTTTGAAATAGTTGATGTTTGCAATTTGATTGAATTTTGAAAGAATTTGGGATTAAATGAAAAATTGAAACTTAATCAATGTAAAGTATTTAATTTCAAGTTTTAATGGAACAATTTATTTGTTTGTTTTGTAGTTTTTATTTGAAACATGTAACATAACAAGTATGAATAAATGTTTGAATTTTTGTTTGAAATTCACAGGAAAACAAATGGAAACAAATGAAAACAAATGAAATCAAATGCAAAACAAGTGCCAAGAATATGATGACATGATGCAAAGCATAACTTAACAAGAAATAAGACATTCTAGGGGGAGAATTTCATACTTGGGATGTTACAGACCATAGGCAGGCATCTTAGTAAGTTATATAGCATGTCCAATTGTACATTTTTTAGATAAACATGAGACACGAGACCACCGGAATCTTAAGCCCCCCTCTCCTTTTAAGGTAGCTTCCGATAGAAAAGCTTCCAGGTAGCAAAGTTTTCTCTAAAGAAATAAAAATAAAGTCCTTAACGTGATACTTCAAAATTCAAACATAGGCTTACCGAAACATGTTTCTGAATTTTTGTAGGAATTGTAAGCATCTACAAGATTTTGAAGTTTTCATGGGTTTTGAGCAACAGTTGAGGGTTCCAATAATGTGTTGTCCATATTAGTTTTGGTAGTTAAGTCTTCTCTGACCTGTTCGAATTTGGCAAGGGGGTGAGGAAAGACACTACAGTTGCATCCGTATGTTGAAATATCATACTACTGAGATAAGTATCTTTTTTATGTACATGGATATTGCTTTTGCTGAACAAATCTCATACGTTTTGAGGATTTAATTTGATGTCCATGTAATATTGTTTATGGCTAGCTGATACACTTATTGTATGCAATATTCATTATTCTATTATGTGAAATGTTCTTCAAGTTTTCTTCATATTTGAATAATAGATATACAATGCTTGAAGCAGAACATGCATTTCTTTAAGTTTTCTTGCTCATTGCATTCTTAGCTATTGTCCTGTTTAAGTTGAATCTTGTTCTGCATGTTACATGCGCAAATGCTCTTTTTTTGGAAGCATGTAAATCATAATAATACTTTAAAACTGTTGCTATTCTTTCTAGATTTTCGGTCATATTGGACTCCTTTATCTATTATAGTGCACAGTTGTCGAGTACACCCTGTTCACCGGAAACTTCACCACCATCACCTCCCAGTGCCTCATCTAGCTACCCGCCAGCAACAAGTTCACCTACAATTGCGACTGACAAACCTTCGACTACCTCGCCGAGGAAGGCTTCAGTGAGATTTCGTCCGCCCGCATATTGAACATTCACAAAAAATAATAACTATTTTTATTGTGGATGTTGTTTCAGAAGTGTTTTGTGAGCTGTGCATTATAAACACATATGTGGATGGCCATGTGTTTCCTTGGCTCTTGGAAGCTATATTAACAATCTTATCTATGTTCTCTTAAACTTAATCTTTGAATGCCACTAAATAAGGGTGACATCTACCATGTGTCGGTTATCATTGTTTACAAGATAGCCAGCTAATTTGTCAGTTGTTTTCAACTTTTTTTGGTTGAGATGTGTACTTACATTGCGTGAGAGAAGAATTAAGAAGTTAACATGGGGTACCATTCATTCTACTATTTTCACTTGCTTCACCTTTTGCTTGTTGGATTGTTACTTATGTTTCACCTTCAACTACCTCGTTGCTCGAACAAATGAAGTTGATTATAACATTCCTAATGTTGTACGATGATATACCTTAAGCATTTCAAGGGATAGCTTAGTGAATAAGAGATAATTTTTTGGGTCCTTCTACATATGCACATGACACTGAATTATGTAAATTGAATATTTTAATGTTTCGAAATACCAATAGCTTTTCTCGTATACATGAATATTTACGTGCATTTAATGTACACATGTAACATGTGGGACAACAAAAAGGCAAAAATCCGTGGCAACGCACGGGTATTCAACTAGTAGAGATAGTAGAGGTATCAAGTGAAAACTCGGAAACTTTGTCGATCGGTGTTTAATATCCAACTCAAGGAAGTTTATTTCCGTGTCCGGCCTCATCAAGCAACCCGTGTGTGTGAAAACTCAGAAAATTGCCTTGTTGTCCCCAACTTCACGTAATAGTTGTCAGGTACAATGGTGATGGAAGGAAATGTGATTAGATTTATGAAAATCAGTATGGAATTATTTTTGTATTTTCGAATTAATTAAAAGTGAAGTTTTGAACAGCTGCCAAATAATAGTCTTATTTAAGTCTCTGCATGCATTGTGTCGAATCCCTGACTCAGCAAATCCCTTCGATGAACCTATCGGGTTTCGATTAGGAGAACCCATGAGCGCTGGTGGAATCGTCGGCTAGACAGGGGGCGAGATTTACCCAGGTTCGGGGCCCTCGTAGAGGTAAAACCCTTACTCCTGCCTCTTGTCGATCTGTATTGAAGATTAGATCAGTTACAAAGGTTGTGCTCGAATCGAGAGTAGGTCTCGAGTTCAAGGCTTTGGGTCGTGCGGTATTGCTTGGTCCTCTCTCGGGGGCTCTCCTGGCTTTATATAGGCGGCCAAGTCTCGAGTTCTACCCGGAGAGGACTCCAACCCTAGCTAGGTCGGTTACATGTTTTCTAACTTAACCCGCAAGTTTAGTGCAGATGGGCTTCACGTGGGCCTTCTGGAGTACTCCAAGGGCTCCTCTTCTTGGGCCTTCACCTTGGGCCTGAGAGGGGGTGTCCTTATCCGCAGGATCCAGAATCCATATCGTCGTCAGTAGCCCCCGAGCGTTTGCTCGAGTGGGAATTTTCCAGTCGAGTAGACGGTCAAACCTTTTTGGCCTGGCTTTTCCTCTTGAATAAACAACTTGGCTGCCTACTGTTTTCAAGGGTGTGTTCCCTGTGCAATGAGTCCTTATGCTCGAGTGTCGAGCGACTTAGGTGCCTGTTATTGCGGCTTTATTTGCAGAAGGATGCGGCACAGTAGCTTGGCTCTCTCGAGAGATCAGGGCCAATTAATTGCGACTAGGGCAAAAACATTCCTGGCCTACACGGATTCGAGACCTCTGACTCGAACCCGATAAGGTGATTGTTGCGACTGGGCCGTTGTGGACTTATCGAGTCGAACTTAACCTATGAGGGTACCCGGCGCGTCCGCTAGGATTTTTCTTCGTGTTGTTGACACGGAACTGTACCGGAGGACGCAGCTTTCGAGTGCGATTCCAGGCCCTTAAGAAAGATATTTTTGGGTCTTACCTTCATATTCGAAGAATATGGCATCCGGATGTGCCTAGTCGGCTAAACAATCCAGGTTTTTATGATGTAGAAATATCATGCGTGAATAGAGGTAGGTTCTTTCTACCCGAATGATTGTTTAAGACTCAGTCGAAAGAGTTTTCGTACTGTAGATAGTCGTGCCCATATGAAAGAGTTTTCATGTTTGGACTGTTGCGCCTATACGAAAGAATTTTCGTGTATAAGTTGATTCTCTTGTTTAAAAGAGATCTTGCTTCATGACTTATTCGTAAAGGAATTGCCTTTAGTCGAAGGAATTTCATACGAAGCTATTTTCGTGTTTGAATTGTCCATTCGAAAGTTCTTGAATTTGATGATGCGTGCCATGACGTCATGGAGCACTCTTCTCCTCCCGATGGGACGTGACGGAGTGGTAGCAGATGGGCTGGACCACCTAGTCAGCTTTTTGACCGGGAAACGAGACGCCGCCTCCGTTTTTTACGCGAACTGCGCAGTAAATGCGCACGATATTCTGTTAAGATCGTGGCACGGAACAACGTTCACCGCCCCTTCGTTTCATCTTCACACGTGGTGGCTGCGATGCGTGCCACGTAGCACATCGGGTGGCTGAGATTGACCCTCTTCGTGTATAAATACGGAACTTAGCGCTGTGGTAAAATTTTCCCAGCCTTTGCCTTCAACCATCTTCTTCCCCGTGCTCATCTTCTTCCTTGCGCTCGAGCTCACACTGCTAGCCATGGCCGGAGGCAAAAGACGTGGTGCTGCCGCTTCCGCATCCGGAGACGTTTCCGCGCAACCGGCACCTCGGGACGGCGACTGGCACTCCCCCAATACCACCGCGAAGAGCATCAAGGAGATGCAGCGGGAGGGGCTGCTGCCGGCTGAATCTGAGAAGCGGGTGCGCCTCGGGAAGAAAGAAGAGGTACCAAACCCGCAATCGAACGAGCGCGTGGTCTTTGCGGACCACGTGTCTCGGGGTCTTTCTTTCCCTCTCCATCCTTTTCTCCTCGGGTTGCTGTATGTCTATGGCATACAGCTTCACGATCTTCCTCCGAATGCGGTGCAGCACATTTCGTGCTTCATCGTGTTCTGCGAATGCTTTCTTGGCATTCGCCCTCATTGGGCGCTGTGGAAGGCCCTCTTCAAAGTTCGCATCTTCCGCGAGAAATCGCGGGTGGACTCCGAGCCTGGCGAGCCGCTGCGCACAGGCGGCTTCGGGATCCAGGCGCGACTGGAAAGCAGCTACTTCAACATGCACTTCGTCGACTCCGCCCAAGGCTGGAGGAAGAAGTGGTTCTACGTCATCGACAACAGCTAGGGTGGGCTCGTGGAGTTCCACCCGTTCGCTGTTTTGAAGAGGCGGAAGTCCTGGGCGCACAAGCTGTCAGCCGAAGAAACCCAGGTCGTCACGCCCCTACTCGCAAGAGTGTCCGCTCTCCGGGATCAAACCGCCGGAGTGGTACTCAACGGGCTGCACCTGGCGAGTATTTTTCTGAAGCGCAGGATCCAGCCGCTGCAGCAAAGGCCTTCCACCATGTGGGAATACCAAGGCGCTGAAGATCTTAGCCGAGTGAGCCGCGAGGAACTTTCGAACGCTGAGTTCGAGAAGAAAATCGCGGCTGTCACCAGCTTGAAGGTTGGGGAGAAGTTCCCCGACTGCTCAGTCGAAGCCTTCGACGCTTCGAAACCCCCACCAGCCGAGGTTAGCTTTATCCTTTCCACTCGTCATTATTTTCTTCTTTGCTTTGAGTCTTTGGTCGACTGAGTGTTTTCTTGCCTCCCTCTTCCGTCTTTGTAGAGCTTAGCGGTGGCGAACTGCTACCCGCCAGTTGTGGGAGAAGACGCCTCGGAGTTATTGGGCGAGTCACCTGGACGGCTTAGCCGATACCAGTGTAGCCGATGCTTCCTCGAGCTCCGAGGACGATTCTTCGGACGCGGAGGGCTCGAATGGCGGCCTACATCGTTGCAAGCGTCGTCGGGTAGAGGACGATAACGAGGCTACCTCCAAGGATAATTCCTTGGAGGAATCGCCGGGAAGGCCCCTATCTCCGCGACTCCACTTCGCTCCCTCGCCCCTTCGCCTTCATTCCCAGTAATCGCAACCGCTTGGAACGCGGATTGCTGGATGAAGATGAAGATGAGTAAGTTATTTTCCTCGTTCTTTCGAACGTTCTTTCTTCTGCGCTTGATGTTTGATTCCTTGTTCTTTTTTGCCGCAGTGTGCAGGCCATCAGCCCTCGCAGGTACGCTTCTTGTGTTCCTCCCGAAAAGAGGAACAAAGCAGGAACTGTGGGTGGAGCCCCCAATGCTGGTACCGTCCATAATTCTCCCAGCGCAGCCCCCAATGCGGCGACTGAGGAACGTGAAGCTCCTAGCTTTGCCGCGAGGACTTCAGCTTCAAAAGAAGCGACGGACAGCTCCGCACATCCTCTCTCCCGCGCCACGGGCCAGGTAAACTTTGTAGTTTGTCTTCGAATTTGTATCGGGTGCACGACAGTGCTCCCGATGGGAGTAGCCCCCGAGGCTGTAGTCGATTGCTTGCGATCGGCTACAGGCTCAAAATCTTGCTCTATTTTCTTCGTCTTGATTTCTATCGGGTGCACGACAGTGCTCCCGATGGGAGTAGCCCCCGAGGCTGTAGTCGATTGAATTCAATCGGGTACAGGCTCTAATTTATATCTTCTAATTCTTCTATTTCTGTACTTTTGCAGTCGCTTGTTGACTCGCTTGCGGCGATCGGTCGCCGCGTTGTTCTTGCCGAATCGGAGTGCGAAAGGCTTCAGTCACACTGTAGTCGATTCCACACCGAGAACGAGCTCCTTAAGAGTAAATTTCATTGTCTTCTTTTGTTTCTGTTGTCGTCTCCATTCTTGATGTTTAACAAATGTTTATTGCGCAGCTCAACTCGAACATTCGGAGTCCGAGAGAGTCAAGCTCTCTGAGCGGGCAACCACTCAGGAAGCTAATTTGGCAGCTGTTCGACAAGAGCTGGAGGCCTCCCGCATGCTGTCAGAGGATCTTGACAGGCAACTCGCGGATGCGCGAAAAGCTTTGAAGGATCAACAGGAAGCTGGCAATAAGGCCGATTCTGACCTTGTCACATTCCTCCGTCCCCTTGCTGAGCGTTTCGCGGCTAAGTGGCTTAGGCTCTCGCCATTGTATCTTTTGTCTTGGTGAATTTGCGAAATTTTGACATTCTTTTCCTTTGCAGGTCTTCTGGATGTTCCTTTGGAGATCCCTAGGATCCAGCGAGTAGATGTGTTAACCGACACACTTGCTCAACTCAAGAGGCACGCCGAAGGAGTGTGCTCCTTGATTGGAGATGCCACCCAAGTTGTCGCAATTGCACAGTCGCTTCCTCGCCAATGCTGCTCCATCCGCAGACGGCCTGCTGAAGATCTTCTCGGAGGGCAATCTCCTGGATGCTTACGCAGTCGCCCAGTCGGAATCTGGTGCGAAGACTGCGATTCAGTTCGCGCTGGCGCACGGAGTCAATGGCTTGGAGGAGGCCTACTCAGCTCTTCCAGTCGACCCCTCGACGGGCAAAAAGGTACGGCTCTCTCGTTTTAGCGAGCAGGCCACCATTCTTGCTCGGAATCTGTCTGAGCTATTTGCTCGACTGAAAGGAGGGGCGACTGCCACTAGTGGGAGCACCACTGTAGTTTCTTAGTTTTGTTCTTTTTCCTTTTCCTTCGTGAATGTAATGAACCTTGGGATGTATTCCCGTATTTTCATCGTCTTTAATTGAAGTGTTCGTTCTGGAAATTGCCTCCCGTAGCTTGTGTATTTTCTCCCGATGGGAGTAGCCCCCGAGCACTTTTGTCAGATGTGCGACTAGAAATATTTCGAATAGGGCTTCTTACTTCTTTCCTTGTATTCTTCCAGGCTACCGGGGTAGTTGCAGAATCTTCGAGTGGACATGCTACTCCAGTAAATTCCCTTGTTGCCGCGGTTGGCACGTATGCTGGTCTTCGTGATAAGGTCCGGGAGGGTGAGCGTCAGCTTAAAGCTTTGCGCGGTATAGCCGATGTGGCGAAGTCCAAGCAAAAACTGGCGGCTGAACGTGAGCAGTTCCTGATGGATGAATTATCGCTAGTTGCGAGGGATTTGCTGTGTAAGTAATATAGCCCCCGTGTCTTCTTTTTTCTTTATTTCAGCTGATTAAGCATGCTTGCTCTTCAGTGACAGGGAAGAAAAGCAGTGGGTTGAAAACCATATAGTTCAGGGGGCTGGTAGCTCAAATCCTCATGCGAGTAACTTCTGGTCTGATCGCAGTCGAGGATTTGTGATGGCCACCTTGAAGTTCCATTTCTGCAAGCGTGAATTCTCGTGAGTTCTTTTCACGAGGTCCTGATTGCGATGAACGCCGCTTTCTACCCACTCGAAAGGGGTCCTGAAGACTGGAGCTATCTTCTCAGATTGTATGGACGTGAAGGAGAGGTTCGCGCGTGTGTGCGCAATCAAATGACATGCGGCGCGGTTGTGGCTCTATCCTTTGTCCGAATATGGTATCCAGAAGTAGATTTTAACTCCGTAGCTAGGCTCCCAGATGATCCAATCGATGATATTTCCCCCTTCTATGATGCTGTTCGCCCTGCAGCGGAGGATGTTGTTCGCCCTGCAGCGGAGAAAATCATCCGATTGTCCTCTGAGGAGGTAGATAGAGTTTTGGCGACTGAGAATGCTCAGCGCTTTGATTGATTGTCGGATGCGCATATCCTGTATCTTTGTATAGTTTGTAAAACTGTTGTAAGGTGTATAACCTTGTATGTATGCTTTTTTCCTGTAATGCTTAGTAGGCGTAGCCCCGTGTGTTTATGGGGTGTGTTCTGTAACTTTTGAGCGCGGTAAAAATAGGAAGTTGCAAATGAATATGATGGAGAACCATGTTTTTATTGCGATGACTGAGAAGCCATGTATTCGAGCTACAAGAGTGGCTAGCATAGCCTTATTTGTTGTGAGAACAAGTAAACCTAGGGATAGAATTTGCGGAGGTGCGCAATATTCCAAGGATTGGAATAGATTCCTTCAGTCGATGGATTCTTCAATCTGTAGGCCCCGCCTGGGATTACTTCGTGTATGATGAAGGGTCCTTCCAGGGTGGTTCGAGCTTATGTCCTTCTTCTGCTTGAGTCGCAGCACTAGGTCTCCAACCGCGAATGCTCTGTGGCGTATGCGGCGACTATGATAGTTTTGCAGGGATTGCTGATATACTGCGGATCTGGCGAGTGCGATGTCCCGCATTTTGTCAAGTGCATCCATATCTTCCGCGAGTGCCCTGTTAGAGGTTTCTTCGCTGTAGGCCACAACTCGTGGGGCGCTGAATCGAACGTCCTCGGGGAGGACTGCTTCTTCCCCGTATACCATGAAAAATGGCGTGTATTTTGTAGATCGGTTGGGAGTTGTGCGGTGGCTCCATAGGAAGGAAGGTAATTCGTCGCCAATGTCCTGCGGTGGGGTTGTAGACGATCGAGTAGGCGTTTCTTGATGCCAGCCGAAACTAAGCCGTTGGATCTCTCGACTTGTCCGTTGGTTTGCGGGTGGGCAACAGAAGCAAACTTGAAGTTGATGCCCTTTTCCTCGCAGAACTGTTGCGTTTCCTTTGCTGTGAAATTTGTACCATTGTCTGTAATGATGTCGTGTGGCACACCAAATCTGCATACGATGGAGTCGAGGAACTTGACGGCGCATTGGGCACTAGCCGAAGTTACTGGCGTGGCCTCGATCCATTTGGTGAATTTGTCGACTGCGACCAGCAAGTGTGTATATCCTCCAGGGGTGGACTTGCGTAGTGGTCCGACCATGTCTAGCCCCCATTGTGCGAAGGGCCAGGCAATGGGTATCATGTGCAATTCCGTAGCAGGTGCATGTGGTCTTGGTGCGAATCGCTGACAGGCATCGCATCATTCGACCAGGTTCTTTGCGTCGGTAGCTGCTGTCAGCCAGTAGAATCCTGCTCGGAAGGCCTTCCCCATTATTGTTTTCCAGCTAGCATGATGTCCGCAGTCTCCTTGGTGGATGTCACGGAGCAATTCTTTGCCATCTTCGGGTGCAAGTATTCCCGAGATGCTCTGCTTGTATAATTCCCCATTGACTACCCGAAAGGATTTGCTGCGTCTGATTATTTGTTGAGCCTCGCGTGGGTCAACCGGGAGCTGTCTGTTGGTCAGGTAGTCGAGATATTTCTGCGTCCAGACTGGCTCGACCAGAAAAACCTGTCGTGATATGTTATGACGAGCTCGATAAGGGCGACTTGCGGGCTGACCTCTGTTTCTGGCACTGCTATTGCTTCTGCAGCTTTCTTGATTTTTACCGATCGCTTGATCATCCGTTCGAAATATATTCCTGGTGGTATGGGCGTATTCGTGGAACCCATGTTTGCCAGTCGATCTGCTTCTTCGTTGCTGGATCTTGCGATGTGCTTTAGCTCGCATCCTTTAAAACTTCCTTCGAGTAGATTGTACATGTCGCGATACGCGATCATGTTTTCGGCGATTGCGTCACACTCTTTCATTGTTTGTTGCACAATGAGATTGGAGTCGCCGTAGATCATTAGGCGAGTAGCTCCACAGGCGATTGCCATCTTCATCCCGTGCAACAAGGCTTCGTATTCTGCGTCGTTGTTTGATGCCGGATCATCTGGTGGAAAATCCAATCGTAGGACGTATTGCAGCTTGTCTCCCTAAGGGGATATAAGAACTATTCCAGCTCCTGCTCCTTCGTTTCTCTTGGACCCGTCAAAGTACATTATCCAATTGCTCGTGTACTCGGGTGGTCCTGGCGTTTGCAATTATGTCCATTCGCTTAGGAATTCAACAAGTACCTGGGATTTGATTGCGCTTCGTCCTGCGTAAGTGATGTCCCAAGCGCCCAACTCGATGTTCCATTTTGCTATTCTTCCGGATGCCATAGGGTTGTTCATGATCGTCCCGAGTGACGCATCATTAACCACTGTAATGGCGTGTTCCTGGATATAATGTTTGAGCTTGCAGGCGGTAAGAACAACTCGTACGCGAGCTTCTGGTAGTGAGGGTAGCGTTGCTTGCATGGTGAGAGTACTTCGCTGATGTAATATATTGGACGTTGAACTCCGTACGCTTTGCCTTCCTCAGGTCGTTCGACCACGATTGCTGTGCTGATGACCTGGTTTGTGGCGGCTAGGTACAAGAAAAGTGGCTCCCCTTCTCGCGGTGTTGCGAGGATGCGCCTACTTTGCAATGACCGCTTCAAATCTGCGAATGCTTGCTTAGCTTCGGGTGTCCACTCGAATTTGTCTGTCTTCTTCAACAACTTGTAGAAGGGTAATGCTTGCTCTCCCAATCGTGCGATGAATCTGCTTAGGGCGGCTAATCGCCCTGCGAGCTGCTGTACTCCGCGCAGGTTGGTTGGCTCCTTCATGGTTAAGATAGCTTGTATTTTCTCCGGGTTGGCTTCAATGCCTCTGGCGGATACCAGGTACCCGAGAAGTTTTCCTGCCGGAACGCCAAAGACACATTTGGTCGGACTGAGCTTGATCTTGTACGCGTTGAGGGCGTCGAATGTTTCTCTAATATCTTCAAGGAGTGTGTCCTCAACTCGAGTCTTGATGACAATGTCGTCAACGTACACTTGCACGTTCTTGCCAATGAGGTTGGCGAGGCATCTTTGCATGCAGCGCTGATATGTTGCGCCTGCGTTATTCAGCCCGAAGGGCATTGTTGTGTAGCAGTAGACACCGTGAGGTGTGATGAATGCTGTATTTTCTTCATCCTCCTTTTTCATTCGGATGTGATTGTATCCCGAATAGGCGTCCAGGAAGGAGAGGCGTTGGCAGCCTGCTGTAGAATCCACGATCTGGTCGATTCGCGGGAGGGGAAAATTATCCTTGGGGCAATGCTTATTTAACGACGTGTAGTCGATGCACACCCGAAGGATATCCGTGTTCTTTTTGGGGACCAACACCGGGTTTGCTAACCAAGTGGATATCTTGATCTCCCTGATGAATTTCCCAGCTAGCAATCTGTTTACTTCTTCTCCAAGCACCTTTTGCTTGGGTTCTGAAAATCTTCGCGTGGTCTGTTTGATGGGTTTAGCGTCTGGAAAGACTTCAAGTGAGTGCTCGGCAAACTCCCTGGGTATTCCTGGCATATCTGAGGGCTGCCAGGCGAAAATTTCCCAGTACTCACGGAGGAGTTTGACGAGCGCGCTTTCCTATGCTTGCGAGAGGGTTGTTGAAACCATCGATGTCTTCGCAGAGTCTGTCGGGTGCACTTGATGCTTTCGGGTGTCGCTGTTGGCGCTGAATTCTAGCTCAGGCGCATTTTTCTTCGTGAGGGGCATCACGGAGTGATCCGTGGTTTTTGCCAGCTCTTGGAGTTCTTCGTGCATCCCGAAAGATTTTGCGATCTCGTTGAACTCAATGTCGCATTTGTTGGATTTCTGAAAGTCCCCGTCAATGGTGATTACGCCATGTTCGCCGGGCAATTTGAGCTTCAGGTAAGCGTAGTGAGGTACTGCCATGAATCTGGCGAACGCTGTTCGGCCTAAGATGGCGTGGTACTGTGAAGGCCAATCGACAACTTCGAAGTCGAGGAACTCTCTCCTGTAGTTGCTCTGCGTGCCTAGCACAACTTCTAGGTTGATTGTTCCGAGTGGACGGACAGCCTTGCCTGGAACTATCCCGTGGAAGGATGTTTCTGATTTCGGGAGGCCGTCCAAGTTCTTGTTCATCCGACGGAGTGTATCCGCGTAGATAATGTTGAGCCCGCTGCCCCCATCCATGAATACACGGGCTAAGTCGTAGTTGCCAATTTGCGCCTGGATGACCAGGGCGGCGTGTCCTGGTCGATAGACTCGTGGTGGGTGATCTTTCATCGAGAACGTGATTGGCTGGTCCGCCATTTTCAGGTACTCGGTCTTCGTTGGCGGTGTCTGCACTGCCATGCATAATTGCCTCGTGTTAGTCTTTTGAGCTCTGCGAGAGGGGCATACCTTCTGGATCATTGCGAGTTGTCTGCCGGGTTTGGATACGCGTTTGCTCCGGCGTTCGGTGGTGCGGGTACTGCAGCTAGCGCCATGTTTGGGTTTGCGGGTGGTGTGGTGGTGGCGGCTGGAATCCTTGATGCCCTCCTCCTGGAAGCGGCGGGTAATTTTGAGTGGAGGCGGATCTTTTCCTCGCGAGTGCGTCCGAGATGTCATGGAACTTTCGACAATCCTTAAGCAAGTGTGTTGCCTTGGTTTTGCCCGTGCGCTTATCTGTGAATAGATGTAGCGAGCAGTATGCATCTAGGTCTTCCTCGGGGGATTTTTCTTCGGCCTTTGGTCTCCACGCGATTTCCACGGCGACCGGAATCGCGGTTTCGGGTGAATTCCGCGGCAACCAACTCCTCTCTATCCTCATGATCGTAATATTTTTCTTCTTTTCCTTCGACCGTGACGATCGTCATCGTGTGCGGGTGACGATGTTCTTTCGTTGCGTACCGCATCTTCTCCGTTAGCCCACTTTTTGGCTATGATCATCAGCTCCCCGATAGTCTTGGGTGCAGCTCTGCCTAGCTCCTCTCGAAAGGCAGTTCTTCTGGCGCCTTTGCGAAGGCTTCGATCGCTACTTCTTCTGAGATGGTTCCCGCGGTATTCCTGAGCGTTGTCCACCGCTGGATGTATTCGCGTGTGGACTCGCCGCTCTTCTGCTTGCAGGCTCGTAGTTCTTCGATTGTAGCTGGCCTCTTGTAAGTCGACTGGAAATTTTTGCAGAAGTCGCGGTGCAAATCATCCCACGATGCGTAGCAAGATTTTGGTCTTCTTTCCAGCCAACTGCGGGCTGCGCCAGTAAGATGCAAATTGAGGTATTGCATAGCCGTGTTCTTGTTCCCACGTTGGCATTTTACTGCCGTGAGGTAGTCGCTTAGCCATTGAGAGGGCTCGAGTGAGCCGTCGTACTTCGTCACCTCCGTGCTGAGCTTGAACCTTTTGGTTAGAGGTGCTTCGCGGATGCTGCGAGCGAAACAGAGTGCTCCACAGGTTTCGTCATCCGAGGAGCCAGATGAAGAGCGCTCGCGATATCGCGAAGCCCTTGCCTTATCCACCCTTTTTTGAGCGAGATCTGATCGCGCGTCGTATTCTGGCCGGTCGCGGTCGTCATCTTTCCTTGGTTCCTTGCTTCGTTTTCTCGAGCGGCCGCTATGGTGCCGCGAGTTTCTGTCTCTCGGGATTTCTTCACTGCTGCTTCGACTGTCGCCGCGGCGTCTAGCTTCTTTTCCTCGACCGCGGCGTGGTGACTTATCTCTCCTTGGTGAAGAGCTTCTGTGCCTGCGGGGCGTTTCTTTATCTTTCTCCCTTCGCTCCTTCTCCTGCTGCTCTTCGGCCTTCTTGCGATCGTGAGAGGCGAGCCTTGCGGCCGCCAATCCGAGTCCTTTTCGTATTTTCTTGTATTGCTCTGCCCGAGGGTCGCTTTCCGTCGGTTGGTTCATCTGCATGTAGGTTTCCGTGGCTAGAACCGCAGCAGCGGGAGTTTGCGGGTACACGTTGCCGTCGTCGTCGACTCGCATGAGAGAAGGAGTGGTTGATCTGTTTGTTTCGGGTATGGATTCATCGTTCCTAGACGTGGATGCGTGTCCTTTCCTCGTGGGTCGGGTTCCGACCGAGGGTGTTACGGATAGCCCAGCTCGTCTCTGGCTTGACTCGTCCGCCGCTCTTCTTCGGCGGGCCAGATCTACCCGAGCATCTTTGATAATCGTGGCTGCTCTCACCAGGTGATAGTGGTAGGCCACCTGTCTTCATGTGAGGATCCGGCTGCGGGTGGCTTGCTTGTTCGCATAGCTTCCTTCGCCCGTTTCCAAGATTCCCGCGAAACGCCGATTATGTTGCGCTCAGTCGCGCTGTGTTCTGTTTCCGAGCCTTGTTCCGATCCTGCCATGCAGACTTGAGCTAGTCGAAGCTCGTGCGTCCTAGGCGTAGGTCGAAGGTTTCCTTGGATTCTTGATGGTTCCTCCGTCGAGAGGGTGTGATAGTCGTTGGTGTTGAAGGGATCGACTCGCCACTTTTTCCAGGTGACGGTGCGAGTCGACAGCTCCAGATTCAGTCTCCGATTCATCCGAGAAGTGGAGGATCCCGTCCCTGTTCGTCACGAATTTGAGGCTCCCGAACGTCAGGGTGACGCTCTCCTCCAGATCTTCGAATGCCGGGCGCGATTCCGGCGAGTGCGGTGTGACCACGACAGATCCGATCCGTAAAGGATTGTTCGGATCCGTAGTCATTAGATTCCAACGAGAGTTTGATGTCGATGAAGCCGAGGATGCCGGTGATCCAGCGCCCGCCGTTCCCACAGACGGCGCCAATTGTCGAATCCCTGACTCAACAAATCCCTTCGATGAACCTATCGGGTTTCGATTAGGAGAACCCATGAGCGCTGGTGGAATCGTCGGCTAGACAGGGGGCGAGATTTACCTAGGTTCGGGGCCCTCGTAGAGGTAAAACCCTTACTCCTGCCTCTTGTCGATCTGTATTGAAGATTAGATCGGTTACAAAGGTTGTGCTCGAATCGAGAGTAGGTCTCGAGTTCAAGGCTTTGGGTCGTGCGGTATTGCTTGGTCCTCTCTCGGGGGCTCTCCTGGCTTTATATAGGCGGCCAGGTCTCGAGTTCTACCCGGAGAGGACTCCAACCCTAGCTAGGTCGGTTACATGTTTTCTAACTTAACCCGCAAGTTTAGTGCGGATTGGCTTCACGTGGGCCTTCTGGAGTACTCCAAGGGCTCCTCTTCTTGGGCCTTCACCTTGGGCCTGAGAGGGGGTGTCCTTATCCGCAGGATCCAGAATCCATATCTTCGTCACATTGTATGCTAAATTGCAAATTTTATGCTCCGGTGTGGGCATACTTAACACGTTCACAGTGGACGCAAACACAACTACACATGAGTCACAAGACAATATTTTGCACTGACGAATACTCGTAACTTCTTTGTTTCTTTTATTGCACGACACATCCTTTTTTCTAGCTCTTGCATCAAAGAACTAGACTACAAAGAGAGGAAATAGAAGTATTAAACATACACAAGAACACTAAACACCAGATGGAAATACATGCCATGATGAATCAATCAACAAATTCTTTCACAACCATATATCGGGGTGCAGCTAGCCTAGATGGCCTTGACGAAGAAGCTCTCAATGATCTCCCGGAGGTGCGTACTGCTCGTATATACGTCGTTCCTGTTGTCGTAGAAAAACGACGCGGTGTACGCTAAACCGATAATACGCTGTAGTGCCGGTAGTAGAGCACGATCTTCAAAACGAGCTTGATTCAGGGTCTTCCATTCATCGTCTATCAATGCATCAATCTTTGCGATTGCCACTTCACCTGAGACGCCATACTCATGCATATAACACTCCACCGAGCTTGCTGCATCCCCCTTGCACTTTCGACGCTGCATAACACAAATAATTTATTATATGATGACATACAAGGTTTAGGCATATAGTCGTATTGTTATCATAAAGAGTATATATGTATATATACCATAAATGCACCAATATCATTCATGAAGCGTACAATCTTTCCGGCTGATACCACGACATCGGGGATGCTAGCTGCCCACTCGAGTGCATGCTTCATTGTTTCGTTACTCAGGCCAGCTACCACAGACACGGATAGAGTAGGTGCACCTATCGTAAGGCTGGTCAAATCCACCTGATCTTTAAAGCTTGGCGTGTAATTCTTGTGTGACCATTCGGCTTCTTGAAGATAACCGGTAACATGATTTTGTATCTGCATATGTGCCAATAAGATAAATTAATTAACAAAAAAATGCCACACTAATATTTAATGTATGGGATATTTTTGGTTTTGATGCATTGATCTATAGCTACCAGGACACATGTACCTATATGCAAGCTTCTAAATAGCATTACATTATAAAATATCAAGAAATAAATGAAGTTTTCGGGCGTTAAAAAAATGAATACCGATTTCTTGAGGTAGGTAATATCGTAGGCCATGTTGATTGGCACGTCAGCCTCAATATCCTTGAAGGTCTTCAACTCCATATACAAGTTCTTCAAGTACTCTGGTAAAATTGAAACAGCGCTCTCATCCCATCTACAGAGGCAATTGTGAATTGCACCAAAAAATAGTGAGACAAACTGGTAGATGGATAAAATTAAAAGCACATATAAAAATACATATAGATTGATGGTGAAAATATAAACCTAGTAATCACTACCTTTGTATCGCTTCATGTAGTTTCTGACTCCTCTAAGGTGGCATGAATGTCATATGTGTCATCTAATGTGGTAATTATTACTATCATCTTAGTGATGATACTTCGTGGTAGTTTGAAATCTTTCTCGTGGTACACCACATAGGCCCATGTATAGCTCTCGACAATACGGCTACGAATATAACTTAGACCCAAATTTCCAGAAAAATTGTTCCACCACCTGTAAATTAGATTAACAAGAGTTATTACCATATATAATCTCCAAGTCTAGAACATATTAGAGACCCTTTGGAAAACAAAATACCACCAGCACACATTATGGGGGTACGTATGTGAGGATATGATCACAAATAAATAAAGTCAAAAGCATGTTTAGTATGGTTAATTAATGTTATATTAAGGCACACAAAAATCCATATTATTTTTATATTGATCTGTTGTATATTTGAAATAAAAGTAAGAGTAGATTGAACATACTCGGTAATGGCTTTGAGCTCCTTCAAATGAACATGCTGTAGTAGGTTAAGTCCAGTTTTGCGAGCTCGAGTAGATTGGGTTATGCCCTTCCTCTTCACTGTACTCTGAGATATAATGAAGTGTTTCTATCCGCTTACATGTCCTTGGTAGTGGCACGTGAAGGGAACGTTTGACCTGCTTAGCTAGTGGGGAACTAAGACTAGCCCACATTAATTCAAGATGATGTCGTGCAAAAACCTTGGCCTCTTCGAGCGTCGGCTCATCATGAATCAGAAGATGAGCGGCATTATACAAGTTTTAGTAGTCCTCTGGGTTCATTAATTATATCCTTGTTGAAACTCCCATCTTCACACTTGAATTTGTCAAAACATCTGCAATATCGGTAGAACAATGTCGTAAAGTAATGTAATCCGCCAAGACCCCTATAAGGCATGTCATATCAGCATGAGTACTACGAGGGTATATATATCCACTCCTCCCCCCCCCCCCCCCCCCCCCCCCTATTAAGTTTCCTTTCCTAAAAATGACAAAAGCTAAATATCTCAGTTTGTTGGGAATTAATTAGTTATCCTATTAAACCGTCTTGCTGGTTTATATATGATCTTTTAATTAAGTCTGATGCAAAATATTTTGCAAAAATCATGAGGTATAGGATAGTTAGATACCTGGAGATACCCAGTGCCCATGCTCCCTAAGCAAGCGAAACCCTAGAGCAACCTCGTGGAGGCTCGAGTTACTAAAGTCATTCTCCAGGATTTCGCTTAAAGCGTTGTGGATGTCTTGTTCAAAGTGGTGATCTATGCCGAGATGCTGAACCGTGTCGAGTAAGAAAATTCTTTCGGCTGTGTTGTCGCAAGTGTTAAACACACGTGGACATCTCTCTTGAGTTCGTCGGCTCTCGCCGTCATCCATTCCTCCGACCTCTCCTGTTGATTAAATTAATTGTGTTAGCCGAAAGGGATGCCAACATGATAAACGTACACATTAGCATACAGTACTGCCAATTGTATGTAATAATAGTACAGTTGAAATGTAGATTATTAATTGTGTCAAAATGAAATCTTCGGAAATACCTGGTTTTGCAAATGCAGAACAGGGATGGAAAAGTGCAGAAAGAAATGAATAGTTATGGTATTACAGTACCTGCAGCAGCTGTGGCTGGTATCCGGTGAAGAAGTCACCCACGGCGAGGGCTCGTAGCCGCACTGCTTCTCAGGAGTGGCTGCAGCAGCAACGCTGGACGCCATGTGAACTTGTCTTACTTTCTCGAGCTAGGTGGTTATTAGCTTGTGAAGGGATGCGAGGCGAGGGAGAATGCATGTATTGCCTCCGATCGGGAGGCCTTTAAATACAGGTCCGCATCCATGCATCTTCTCCATGGATCGATCGTCATCACGTTGGATCTGGTCACCGCATGCATGCATGCTAGACAAGTCATGTTCATTCAGCTTTCCATGTTCTTAATTCCAAGTAATTGCCGGCAGTACAAAGAGAAGGCCGTAGGCAAGCTCGTTTTCAGGCACATGTTCATTCGATCAGGCGACGTTGCAGCACTCACGCTGGTCAAATAATGTTTGGAGGCTGGTTTTGGATCGAAGTATCCACCATCCATGGTTTTGAACCCAAGACTTGGAGTTTTTGTTCCGAGTCAAACGATGTTCGCCCGCTGAAAAGGACTGCACACGTGGATTAGTACTGAGTTAACGTTTAATTAGGTTCCAACTTGCAAGATTAAACATTCAAAAAAAAACTTGCAAGATTAAGCACGCCCGTCTAATTACATTACGCCGCCAGGTTGCTTCGCGGTACGCCAACCATCTCTTTATTTAATTCGAGGAGGCTGAAGTGTTATTATCTTTAATTGGGTCTGAGGTGGCTCCTAATATATGACGTGCTGTTATCTTCGACATATAGTTTGTACGAATACTCCCTTCATCTAGGTTTATAAGTCTTATCAGTCGTGTCTATGTAAGTGTTTAACTCTAGGTAACTTTAGAGGAAACATTCAGATTCTATAATGTTCAAAAATTATATTATAAATACGTCATATATCTTGAACAATATTGGTATTGTACATGTTGATATTTTTTCTACAAATTTTGTCAAACTTGATATTTTTTGACTTAAAACAAAACTAACGGACGATGTAGGGATCACAAATTTTACACGCAAGACTGCTGGGAGTTTTTCTTCCGAGTGAAAAGATGTCCGCCCGCTGAAAACGACTGCAGAGATGTGGAGATGGAACGGTACTTCCGTCATGGATCGGTAATGTTTAATTAAGTTCCAACTTGCAAGATTAAGCACGCCCGTCTAATTACATCAGGCCGCCAGGTTGCTTCGCGGTACGTCCACTATCTCTTTATTTAGAGGAGACAATGTTATCATCTTTAATTAGGTCTGAGATGGCTCCTAATGACGTGCTGTTATCTTCGACATATAGCGTGTAGGAATAATCCCTCCATCTAGGTTTATAAGTCTTATTAGTCGTGTCTATGTAAGTGAATTTAACTCTAGGCAAGTTTCAAGGAAAAGATCAGCTTCTATAGTGTTCAAAACTTATATTATAAATACGTCATATATCTTGTATAATATTGGTATTGTACATGTTGATATTTTTATACAAATTTTGTCAAACTTGATATGTTTCAACTTAAAACAAAACTAACGGACGATGTAGGGATTACAACATGTCAGCATCCCTTTGCGCCCATAACGTTTAGGATAAATCATAAATTTACACGAGCGATTTTGCTATTGATATTTCCGGTTGAAGGACGTACTGTTCCTATTTGAGGCTCAACCTGTAAATCTTCTTTCTTTTATTTTCTTTATTTTTATTACTACCTCCGATCCTAAAAGACTGTCGCAAGATGAGCAATGATTTGTGTGTCGGTGGTTACCTTTTTATAACACTTAATCCGGGTCGGAGGAGAATTAATTGTTTCTTTTCTATTTTGTGATATTTACTAGAAAGTGGTGAGAAAATATTTATACAGTTTAAAATATGTTCGCGTGGTTTACATAATTGTTCGTTTAGCGCCCTAAAAATGTTTATAAAGTCCAAAAAAATATTCAAGTGAAAATAAAAATATCCATGCATTTTAAGATATTTGTTCATGAGGTACAGAAAATATTCACGCTATCGAAAAATAAGTGTTCAAAATAATTGTTTGCGTAGGTTCAGGATATTCACATAGCTCAAAATAGTTATTCACATGATTAATAAATATTCATAAAGTACGAAAAAGTTGTTCAAATATCAAAAAAATATTGAAAAAAATCAGTGGTTAAAGAAAATCACATTGTTTCAAAAATTTATTAACAGGTTCTAAAAAATATTCACTCATTAAACGGGAAATAGAAAATCTATGGGTTTTTAATATACCCAAAAAACATGAAAGGAAAAACTAAAGTAATAAAAATAAAATAGAACTGAAAAAAGGAAGAAAACGAAAAAGGAAAAGGCAAACAAAAGAAAAGAAAAGAAAAGTGAAAACTGAAAAAGAAATGAGAAGATGAATCCGCACCTGGGCTGGCCCAAGTACAGATCTTCACGTGCGCGTCGGAGTGGACTAAGCAACCAACAGAAATGCATGCACAGAAAGATATCCATGTACCTTTTTTTTAGCGGACGAGATCTCCATGCACCGGTGCCCCTAATTTCGGATGGTCACTTTTTCCCCACCCCCCCTCCCCACCCCCCGTTGAGAGTCTCTCGTGACCCCCGTCGCCCGGCCCAAATCCGGACTTGCTCCGGCGGCGCTGCTGCTTGGAGTAGGGATGGAGGAGGTGCTCCGAGCTTAGATGTAGATAGTAGCTGTAGGTGTTTTTCTTTTCGTTTCGTTCCCGGTGTGGAGTTTGGTTTTATGCCACTCTGCTTGTTTCTGATGCTTGCGGGCGGCATCGGAAGCATGCTGCTCCTTCTCGGTGACTGCCGGCCATGGCGGACGGTGGTGCTGAAGTTGGGATGGAGCGAAGGCAGTGCAAATAAGCTTGGTTATCGCGGATCTGGAGGCCCTCGTCAGCAGGTTCAAGCTCTCTTCAATTTTCGCCGTGGAGGCGAGCTTGGGGATGGCTTCCACTTGCAGGCGTTGCGGTTGCTGGTGATGCAGCAGGGGAGCTCGGAAGCTGCTCCCGAGAGGGCTCCAATGGCAGCTCTCTGTTGGCTGCCATTCAAGATGGTCGAAGGGCGACCCCTCTCCCCCTTCGCGTCGATTGCGGCTGATGCCGGCCGGCGCGCCTTGATGAACTCAACCTCCAGGCCTTCGTGCCAAGATGGAGGCCCTTTAGAGTTGCAGCAGTTGGCTCCCGGTGCACCTCCCCAAGTGGTATCGTCCCCGGCGGCGGTGTTCTTGACTGCGGCGACCTTGGATGCGGCGGATCTGGAGCTGGACCCGATGGCGTTTTTAGGTTTAGGTCTAGGGTTGTTTGTGCACATTTGTAAGGACCTTGTTGCAATTTTCTTTCAGGTCCTCTTTGTAAGTCTCCGCTGCATAATGAATGCTTCTAGGTCCCTCTGGGACCATCCCCTGTTCAAAAAAAAAAAACCCCAACAAGCATCCACATGTGGACCTGGCGTGCTGCTACCTTCAAGAATAAAAGAAATTTGGCTGCTTCTGTTCAGCCGGCTTTTTTTCCAGTATCACAGCCCTTGTTTTTATTTTTATTTTGAAACATTAGTTGCTCCGTCCTTTTTTCTTTGTGAGAATTTGTAGATCCCCTTTTCTTTTAGATTGTAGCTCCGCCCTTGGTAGAGGCAGACCAACAATGTGGCTAAATTATAAGTTTCCACACGACTTCTAGATATGAGATTTGTGTTCAGTCCCGACTTATTTCTGAATACAAGATTTGTGTTCGGTTCATTCAAAATTCAAAATTTAAACGAGGGCGTGGAGCAAGTATGTACCACCTAAAGGGTGGGCGTTGGGGTTTAATAAAAAATTAGGGTAGAGAAATTCATATAATAAATATCCGGATTTCATGAAATGACACCGGTGATTTGCTAAAAAAATATTGCTGCCCAATAGTTGGATTTCTCGTAATTATGTTAGAGATAATTCTGATTTCTGAAATACACAACAGTGAAGCAAACATGATAGAAAATTCAGCTTTTTGTGTCTTGTCCCCTTCAAACAAGGTTAATTAGGGCAGAGTTGTAACGGAGCGTTTGGGGCTTGGGAAAGGGGCAACTCGACAACAATGCTCGGGGCAGCGGAGGCGAGCTCAAGCAGCCCTACAACAATGGATATGTTGTTGGTGGTGCTGCTTAATGGCGGCTTGTAGGTGGGAGCCTGGGTCTGGAGAAAGGCATGGGGGACTCACACAAGGATATAGGGTCAAGGTCTCGGGACACCTGGTTTGAGGGCAAGAGTTAGACAATTGGGCCTGACTTGTCCTGTTTGGGTGTTTCTTTGCTGGCCTTTATATGTTATTTTTTGTGTTAATTGAGTAGTGGGGCTCAAAGCCTGAATTATCTTAAATAGTTTCTAAAGTGGCTACTCGAGGTTCTGCTAGGGGTTTTCCGGTTACGGCAATGCGGGTTAGTGTTTTTTGGATTTGGGCTTTGTGGATTGGATTTTGTGCGCACCGTTTAGTTTTGCCACATATACCGATGATCTATATACCGTTAGTTTAGCAAAGACCATTAGTTGGCACTACCTAATGAGTGTATTTTGTAGCCCGGGACCTAAGTAGCTCATTTTTTTCAATATTCAAAATTTACATTTTTTTAAATAAAACATTAGTGAAAAAATATCAGATTTGGACAGTGCCATGATTGACAAGCACCCAAAATTTCAAAACAAAAATTGTTATATTTTAGTACGGGAAAATTGACAAATGGGTTGATATGGGTGGTGAATAGTACACGGCTTCAAACAATTTCAATCTTGCCATATTTATCCTTTTTATGTAGTCCAGAATAATACGAAGTTTGTATTCAAATTTGGCACACTCATATATATCTATACTATCTACATGCATGTAGGACTTTTTTTGAGTTTAATGAAATTTAAACATGCTAATTTTGAATTGTACATGGAGATGGGGCTCCATTTGCACTTTTCCTGTCTACCTACCTACTCTTGTGTTGTTACTTTCCAAGCACCATAGATAGAAACGCACGGCGCAGCGCATGCTCGAGCTGCAGACGCGCGTATTTTAGTTGGTGGTCGAAAGTCTATGTACTCACTCTGTCTCAAAATAAGTGTCATTAACATGGATATATCTAGATATATTTAACTACTAGATACAACAATTTCAACACATTTTAACGGGAGAGAGTACTACTAAACAGTCCCGTCACTTAGACCGACGCACTTGACGACACGGCTCTCGGTCGTCGCCGTTGCAAGAGAAGAAATCAAGCCCGTGATTACGATGACACGACACCGATCCCCGACCTAATCAATCATCGTCGTCTCTCGATCATAGCTCTCCTACGACTTGTCTTCCTCGAGCTCTCACCAATCATGCATACGGATCCGAAAGCTGGCTGTCGTCCTACTGCTGCAACGGCTAGCTTCCCCCATAATATACGCTGATCTCATTAATTAATCCCATGTTAGTACTACTTGTTTCGATCGATCGAGTTCATAATGCAGCATCTTTAACATCTTGTCATGCATGTATGCCTGGAGAGTGGAACAACAACGGCAGAAGCTACAAGTTACACGGCCGGTCATCAATCGAGATGCCGCCATGGCAACCACCGGCGATATATCGAGATCGGTTCGGACACGCCATCACGTCGTTTTCGGTTTCCATTCTGCAGAGTAGGGTAAGTTCGCCGTCGCAGTTTGACGAAGGACTCCCATTGCATCAGCATCTATTGGCTTTCCTGGCGGATGGATCCTCTCCGACAATGCCATTTGCAGCGGTGGACGCGCTGGGTCAATCAGCGCAGCCGGCTTCTCTGTACTGCATGCTTTCTGTTAATCAAATCATCAAACAGTCCCGTCGCCTCGATCGACAGACCGTAAATAAGGTCAACGTAACACAGTTCTAGCTAGCTACCACAAGGTAAACTCTCCAAAGGAACATGAACGCACATTTTTTTCTTATGTTCATCGATTAGTTCTCTGGCCAGTATCTATCTATCTTACACATGTTACCCATGCTGTTATTATATGATTAGCCTTCGCATAATTAACCCTCGCAAAACAAAAACAAAAATTAAGCAAGTCGTGCCGCGCAATACTATACGATTCGAACCAATCAGAAACTCTTCCAGTAAGTACGGGTGACGTGACTGCATCAAGGTCATCGACCCGTGCACGATATCTGGGGAATGTAGACAGCAAGGACGACGGCCCACCATCCCTGTGAGCGTAACTGCCAAGCTAAAACACAGTCCCGGCCGACAGATCAACCGGCATTTCAGCGACGATCGCTTGTCCTACAGCTACAACTAGCTGTCTAGCTCTTGGTCTGATGCTGCAATAGTACGTACGTACGCTCGCCGGCCAGCGAGTACATACTGTTCGATCTGGCACTATTTTGGCAGTACCAGTAGAGAGGGACTATAGCTACCGGTCTAAAATTACGGACTTGATTGTACGGTATAGTGAAAATTTTGAAGAAAAAAATCGAATCAGACGATTTTTTTTTTACCCATGAATATTATTTTCTGAACCCGTGCACATGTCCTGATTTCGTGGATATTTTCTTTGAACCATGTGAACTTTTTTTCTAACTACGAAGTTTTCTTTAACTAATGAATATTTTGTTTGAAACCAGGGGCGGGGGCAGGATTAGGCATTAGAGGCGGCCAAACATGGTAATAATCAATTAGGAGGAGAGGGGGAGAGGGGGGGCTTGTAATTTCCTCTAAAAATCTTATGTAAACAGTTTTATATGGGTAAAAAAAATCTTGTAACACCGTCTGGAACTCGTGAATAATTTTCAAACCAGTGAAACATTTTGAACTACAGATAGTTGTTTCAAAATTGTCAACCGTTTTTTAACTATACCGCACTATTCCTCATGTTGATATTCCGTCAAATGTTAATGCCAATACCTTTCCTCGAACTAAATAGAATGTCTCATTTGAACTAGGAACGGTCTTTTAAGTTGCAGATCATTTTTTCATATGAATAAATTAGTCGATGTTTCTAAGATTGCAATATGCTTTGAATAATCTGATTAAGCATTTCCCCACGCACGGATTAACTACGTGGACGGTTGTCCAAACTTTTATGCAGATTTGAATTTTTTCTTTGTGAAATTTATTGGATTCAAATGCGGGAGATACCTTTATTGTCACAAAATTTGTGCAGCAACCAAGATTCTAGATGATATGATGAAAAATTATTCTCAATGGCATAACGCAAGAGCTCCAACTTGTCCAAACTTTTTGGCTAAAGCATCCTGAAAATCATCTCCTAGCTCATCATCATTCTTGTTGTCATCATCTTCGTTTCTTGACTCAAGCATTGCCACATCACTAGGGATACGCTCCTCTCCTTCCACATAGAACGAGAGCGTATACAAACCATCCTTAATGAACAAAAGGAACCTCTTGAAATCTTGGTGTAATTAAGGAAGCCAGTTAAAAACCTCATGACCCCATGCTTTCTTGTATATTTCATATCAACATTCAGTGTTTTACCGAACATAAAGCCAACCGTACACAAAGTCAGAAAATCCCTCTTAACTTTGTCTCCTAAGGATACCTGAGACTCACTCATCTGTTTCATCAGGTTCCTCATCAAGTGCCCAAAAAAAAAATTGAACTACGTGAGATCCGTCTCGAGAGAAAGAAATTAAGCCTGGCCGTGATTACGATGACATGACACCGATCCCGGACCTAATATATCATCGCTGACACGTCTTTCCTCACTATGTCTCCTACGACTTGTCTTCCTGGAGCCCTCGCCAATTAATCATGCGGATCCAAAAGTTGGCTGTCCTAGAGCTGCACAAAGCTAGCTTCCCCTACAATGTACGTACATAGACTGATCTCATTATTATTGATTCCTCTTGTTAATTTTGTGTCGAGTTCACAATTTAGCAGCAGCTTGAGTATCTTGTCATGCATGCCTGGAAGTGGAACAACAGCGGCAGAAGGTACAAATCACACGGCCGGTCACTCTGGATCGATGCCGCCATTGTAACCACCGGGGATATATATCCGGTTTCGTTCGGATATCGGACACGTCGTTTTGTCTTTTCAGGTTCCACTTTGCGCCGGTTTCCATTGACGAGAGGAGCTGAGTGTAGTACGTTCGTGGAGGCCGCGAAAGACTCTCCTCTCACCATTTGCAGTGGTAGACGCGCTGGGTCAATCAGCTCAGCCGCCCGTTTCCGTTCTGTCGGTTTCTCTCCTTAATTTAGTACTGCTATCTCAGTTCTACCTGTCCGTCGTCTCGACGCTGTAACAAGGGACGCAGAAGCAGGAACCGTCCAACCCATCTGATCCGGTGGCTCACGTTGGTCTATACTAGTCAGCATACCCACTAGTATATTTTCTCCGAAGGTCAACGCAAGCTCAGTTCTACGCTACCACAAAGTACTCCATTTTCTTTTTACCAGTCTTATTTTCCGCACATGCATGCTTTCGATGGTGTGTCGGTTGGTTGTTTTTTGCTGGCGATTTCGTTAGCGAATCGATCTTACACATGCATGCCATATGATCGGCCTCGCATGATTAGACCATCCGACGATTTGAGCAGAACCAAATCAGAACAAAACTCGAATAAAGTATGGGTGACGTGACGTGAAGCATCAAGGGTAGTCATCGATCCGTGCACGAAATCAAATCAGGGGAATGTAGCCAACAAGGACGGCCCACCATCCCTGTGCAGTGTGACCATAACCGCCAAGCTAACTACAGTCTAGAGCTAGCTATCTAGGTCGACTGGCATGAGTTTCGGCATCCCTTAAACCTTTACACTATAGGAATCGTCCCATATGCCGACGGCCATAAGCCGTCGGCACAGGCTAAAAAGCTGTCGGCACAGGCTGTGCCGACGGCCGCCGTCGGCACCTTGCTGTCGGCATATGCCCGCGTCGGCACAGGTCAAATGACCGTCGGCACACTAGAAGCCGTCGGCGTAGGCTATGCCGACGGCACACCCAGCTCTATGCCGACGGTAAAGCCGTCGGCACAATATTTCCAAAATAATTGGAAAAAAAATTCAAAGAAAAATTCGAATTTTTTTAATTTTTTTTTGAAATTCTATTTCAGAATTTTTCACTTAGCCACATATTTAATCTCTAATCTCTAATTACACAATTAATCTAGTCAACATAGTTAACTTAGTCAAACTTCCCGTTCGGTCACCCATCCTGAAATTCCTCCAGCCCAAGCACGCTTAACCTTTGAGTTCCTTCGGTCACCCATCCTGAAATTCCTCCAGACCAAGCACGCTTAACCTTTGAGTTCCTTCCAAACTAGATTCCATATGAGATGTTAGAACTTACTGATATTACTATCATATCAATCATATTAACCTGTGGGGAATGATGTTAAACTTTTCTATTGTTTAAATTTTAAAAAATATTTAAACAAATAACAATGATTATATAATTATCTTTATTGACTAAATAACAATATAATGTTAGAAATTTTTTTATTTTGTGAATAAATTATTTAATATACAATAGTTTATATCTTTAAATCCGTAAATCGAAATTTGACAAATAAAATGTCTAAATCGATTAGAAAAATTAGAGAAATTCAAATATGACATCCATATCATAAAAACATCGATAGTTTAAAAAAAAATTCTTTTGATGAATAGCCATTCAAGCCATTTTGACAGTTTTTGCCGATTCAGCTCGAAACAGGCCAAATGACGGGTGTAATGGCCAAATCCATGGCATAGTTTGTTTAAATATGCCCATATTCCACACAAACATGCATATTGGAAGCACGAACAATGTTCCCGAAGAAAGTTTTTCTTTTCATTGAATAAAAAAACCATTTCTATTCTCCGAGTGTGAAAATGGCTTTTTTTGTGAAGCATCAACCACAAATATGTTGCAAAACCTGGGAGCTGAATTTTTTGAATATACTAGACCATGTTATATGCACAAATAATCAATTATTTTCCTCTGAAAAGGTTTTCATCCATCTCTTTTGAAGAACACAAGTTTCTGCCGATTCAGCTGGAAACGGGGCAAATTTGAACTACAGGTGCCTCCTAGTTTGCTCATGATTTTTGGAAAAAATCATTTTTAGGTACACAACTACCTATTTCATCAGAGATACACCAAGAGTTTCTCAATATTCAAGATCTAGATACGAACGGTCATGCCCGCCGTCTTGACTTTTTCACGAAACCGACTTAGAAAATTCCAAAAAATTTAAAAAACCCCAAAATGATGCAAGACCTTCGCGTGATGTCATTATATATGTCCTAGTATCCACCAAAAATAATAAACTTGGAATACGACAGTTGTGTTGAAAATATGTTCACATAAATGAGCTATCTCCTACGAACATTCTAGGGTTTCGGGCCAAATGACGGATGTAATGGCCAAATCCATGGTATAGTTTGTTTAAATATGCCCATATTCCACACAAACATGCATATTGGAAGCACGGACAATGTTCCCAAAGAAAGTTTTCCTTTTCATTGAATAAAAAAACCATTTTTCATTCTCCGAGTGTGAAAAATGGCTTTTTTGTGAAGCATCAACCACAAATATGTTGCAAAACCTGGGAGCTGCATTTTTTGAATATACTAGACCATATTATATGCACAAATAACCATCTATTTTCCTCTGAAAAGGTTTTCATCCACCTCTTTTGAAGAACACAAGTTTCTGTCGATTCAGATGGAAACGGGGAAAATTTGAACTACAGGTGCCTCCTAGTTTGCTCATGATTTTTGGAAAAAATCATTTTTAGGTACACAACTACCTATTTCATCAGAGATACACCAAGAGTTTCTCAATATTCAAGCCCTAGATACGAACGGTCATGCCCGCCGTTTTGACTTTTTCACGAAACCGACTTAGAAAATTCCAGAAAATTTAAAAAACCCCAAAATGATGCAAGACCTTCGCGTGGTGTCATTATATATGTCCTAATATCCACCAAAAATAATAAACCTGGAATACGACAGTTGTGTTGAAAATATGTTCACATAAATGAGCTATCTCCTACGAACATTCTAGGGTTTCGGGCCAAATGACGGGTGTAATGGCCAAATCCATGGCATAGTTTGTTTAAATATGCCCATATTCCACACAAACATGCATATTGGAAGCACGGACAATGTTCCCGAAGAAAATTTTCCTTTTCATTGAATAAAAAAACCATTTTCTATTCTCCGAGTGTGAAAAATGGCTTTTTTTTGTGAAGCATCAACCACAAATATGTTGCAAAACCTGGGAGCTGCATTTTTTGAATATACTAGACCATGTTATATGCACAAATAACCATCTATTTTCCTCTGAAAAGGTTTTCATCCACCTCTTTTGAAGAACACAAGTTTCTGCCGATTCAGCTGGAAACGGGGAAAATTTGAACTACAGGTGCCTCCTAGTTTGCCCGTGATTTTTGGAAAAAATCATTTTTAGGTACACAACTACCTATTTCATCAGAGATACACCAAGAGTTTCTCAATATTCAAGCCCTAGATACGAACGGTCATGCCCGCCGTTTTGACTTTTTCACGAAACCGACTTAGAAAATTCCAGAAAATTTAAAAACCCCCAAAATGATGCAAGACCTTTGCGTGGTGTCATTATATATGTCCTAGTATCCACCAAAAATAATAAACTTGGAATACGACAGTTGTGTTGAAAATATGTTCACATAAATGAGCTATCTCCTACGAACATTCTAGGGTTTCGGGCCAAATGACGGGTGTAATGGCCAAATCCATGGCATAGTTTGTTTAAATATGCCCATATTCCACACGAACATGCATATTGGAAGCACGGACAATGTTCCCGAAGAAAGTTTTCCTTTTCATTGAATAAAAAAACCGTTTTCTATTCTCCGAGTGTGAAAAATGGCTTTTTTTGTGAAGCATCAACCACAAATATGTTGCAAAACCTGGGAGCTGCATTTTTTGAATATACTAGACCATGTTATATGCACAAATAACCATCTATTTTCCTCTGAAAAGGTTTTCATACACCTCTTTTGAAGAACACAAGTTTCTGCTGATTCAGCTGGAAACGGGGAAAATTTGAACTACAGGTGCCTCCTAGTTTGCTCGTGATTTTTGGAAAAAATCATTTTTAGGTACACAACTACCTATTTCATCAGAGATACACCAAGAGTTTCTCAATATTCAAGCCCTAGATACGAACGGTAATGCCCGCCGTTTTGACTTTTTCACGAAACCGACTTAGAAAATTCCAGAAAATTTAAAAAACCCCAAAATGATGCAAGACCTTCGCGTGGTGTCATTATATATGTCCTAGTATCCACCAAAAATAATAAACTTGGAATACGACAGTTGTGTTGAAAATATGTTCACATAAATGAGCTATCTCCTACGAACATTCTAGGGTTTCGGGCCAAATGACGGGTGTAATGGCCAAATCCATGGCATAGTTTGTTTAAATATGCCCATATCCACACAAACATGCATATTGGAAGCACGGACAATGTTCCCGAAGAAAGTTTTCCTTTTCATTGAATAAAAAAACCATTTTCTATTCTCCGAGTGTGAAAAATGGCTTTTTTTGTGAAGCATCAACCACAAATATGTTGCAAAACCTGGGAGCTGCTTTTTTTGAATATACTAGACCATGTTATATGCACAAATAACCATCTATTTTCCTCTGAAAAGGTTTTCATCCACCTCTTTTGAAGAACACAAGTTTCTGCCGATTCAGCTGGAAACGGGGAAAATTTGAACTACAG